>CM023453.1:9641378-9938582 GCA_013339765.2 Haemaphysalis longicornis
GATTTGTCTGAAGTTGTTATTGTAGTATTATCCGCATATAAAACGAAATGGCATGAATTCAGGCGAACAGGAAGATCATTGACGTACAGTAGGAACAGCAGTGGTCCAAGTATCGACCCCTGGGGCACGCCTTGATTAATAGTATTTGATTCTGAAAATATACCATTAGGGCACACAACGTACTCCCTGTTTAAAAGGTAGTCTTTTAGAAGGGTTAAGGTCGGGCCAGTTACTCCAAAGCTTTCAAGCTTTGCAAATAAGATGCTATGATTTATGGTATCGAAAGCTTTGGTGAAGTCCAGAAACACTGAGCCAACTAGGTAACCATTGTCACTTGAATGTTTAATGGAATCAGTTAAAGAAAGTAAAGCTAGACTAGTAGAACTTCCAGAACGAAACCCAAATTGACATTGTTTTAATAGGTAAAGTTATCTAAATAATTAGTTAAACGCTTAACAAACAACTTCTCAAGAATCTCACTGAAAGAAGAAAGAATTGAAATAGGTCTATAGTTTAAAACTGTCGTTTTATCACCTTTTTTATACACCGGAATGACCTTTGCGCGTTTTAGAACAGGGGAAATGTGCCGGTTTTGAAAATAGAATAATTATATGGCTCATGGGTACGAAGACCAAGTCCGCCATTTTTTTTTGTATGACGTCCTCAGATATTGTCTAATCCGGGGCTTGTGTTTTTTAAGTTGCCGATTGTTCGGTATACTTCTTCGGATGATACTGGAAAAAAAAGAAAAAGATGAACGCGTGGGACGAGACAAGACTATTTGGAACGTTCCGTGTCTATGTTCGTGAGATAATGACAAGTAGGCACTAAAAGCGTCCCCTATGTGGACAGGCTGACTGTATGTTTCATTGTTAAATCAAATTTTAGTTATCGTCTTAGAAGCAGAGGACGGCTTCAAAAATTTGTTAAAAAGAATCCACTGATTTTTGGGATTATTTTTACTACTTATGAATGGATTTCTATAGAAGCGTTGCTTGGCCACTTTCAATAGTTTCTTCAATGTGTTGAAGTATTTTTATATCACTTCGCTAGAGTTCGGTTGAAAGGTTGTTTCTTAGTTTTTATACAAAATTTCTTTCTTTCATAATCTAGTTAACAATGCACTCGTCATCCAAGGGTTACTAGGAAAGCTATCCTGTTTTTTCACTTCACTTTCCTCGAGCTGGCAAAAACTGCTTCAATGAAAAGGCTACAAATTTTAGTTACTGCTTCAACAGGATCAGATGATGAATCAACATTAGACCAGTCGGTGGAAATTAGGGCGTCAACAAACTTATTCTTGTTAAAGACAGTTGTAAAATACGAGAACTTCGTTGGAGAGGCCTCACCAAGGAAAGCAACTAAATTGAGAAAATGATCGGTAATGTCAACTTCAACTACGCCAGAGTCTGAGGGTGGCGTAATAGTTGATAGAGCATAATCTAATAGGCTGTTTTTCCTATGAAAGCTGCATCTTGTGGAGTAGTAATTAATGATTCAAGGCCATAGCCAGTAAAGCAATCGGTATAAGCTGCATACATATTGGGAGTTTCATCTAATAAATTTATAGTCATATCGCCTGCAAGTAAGATAGATTTTTTTTTCAAAATATATATTTGTTATGAATTTGATCCAGACGTAATAGATATTACAGTGACAAAGATGATGGTGAGCGATAAATGTGAAGCCGCGAATGAATTTTTTGCGACTATCCGGAATGAATGAATAGGTTGGTCTCTATCCAAACTGATTCACAGTTACTGACGTCAATGGCAACGGTCATGCCTGCGAACTGTACTGCAAGTGCCAGAAGAAACAAAAATGGCAGCACCACCATGACTACACATTTTCATGGTGACTGTATTCAGGAACATAAGATGGGAAACCATGACAAGTCATAGTCAGCGTCCCAGAGCCACGTTTTCGAGGTACAAATCAACGGAAAAGAGTGATTTAGTAATGAAATAAAATTAGTCATACTGTCAATGCTTTTCTGGAGGCTTCTTGCGTTAAAAATGCAATGACTGATCGGTGATCGTCAGTGAGCAGAGATTTTACAGACACCGGCGGACCACCAAAGACATCTCGATTTGGATGAGTGCATGCCGTTATTGAACACTTTACCTGAAAATACGCAGGTCAGCCTCGGATGAGATGCGGTATACTTTACTATTGCATGATTTCCTAGCTTTGATTAGGTAATGCTCAGTCCAGAGCAACTGCCAAGAGTGCTCCTTCTTGAGTTTGAGGGCCATATCAAACAGTTTCTTGTTATAGTACATCAGATAGTCATTCACATATATTGGCTCGTGTGCCTCGCCAGAAAAGCCAATATGATTGGTCTCAAACGGGCTTTGCGTGCCTTCCTGACGGAATCATTTTTTTGTCACGACAACAAAACTGGAAATTATGTACCGATAGTCGGATTTTGTGGGCACACGGTTAATCACATCCAAGTCAGCTGAAGAAACAGGACAGTCGATAGCGCAATGGCTGTCAAAATGGCTGCACAGTTTTCGCCTTTGGTGACTGGAACACCCTTGATTTCGACATTATTGAGTGGAGAGTACTGTTCCAGGTTAGCGACACGCTTTTTCCGTGCTTTGATTTGATTGATTGATTGATGGTAGGGTTTAACGCACCGACGCAACGCAGACGATGAGGCGCGCCGTCGTAGGGGAGGGCTGCGGAATAATTTTGACCACCTTGGGATCTTTAACGTGCGCCGAAATCTCGTACACACGGGCGCTTTCGCTTTTTGCCTCCATCAGAAAAGCGGGCTTTTCCAGCGCCGCATTTTTAGCCACAAATTCCTTGTTAGACGCCACGAGGGCCTTGTCGGAAGCCACCCACTCATCCCGTTCCTTCACCATGTCGTCGAACTGTTCGCTCATGAATCTTACACTCGCCTGCAAGTCAGCGACTTAAACTTATGCATCTTTGTCTTTTGTTTCCTCCTCAAATTTTGAAGCGAGGTCTGTAAGCAAAGTCTCAAGCTCTTCAATTTTCTTAGCAAGTTCAGCGTTAGTGGGCGTTTTGCAGTACAAGTTTCACAGAAAAATTCTGATGGGGCAGCAGTTGCGGCGTGGGAAAGGCCAAAATGCAGACTATGCAGTACCGAACAACTAACCTGCAAATATGCAGCAGAAAGATTAGGTGGTGTTCAACCGCCGCAAGTGTGCTGCCAACTGTCGCTCTTGGGCCTTGATGTGCCTTTTTGTCTTCTCCAGTGAGGACACGTGCTGTCCGCGCAGCCGCAAGGGATGCTGAAGAAAAGGTCACGTGGCAGGCCAGGCAGGGATGCTGGCGACAAATCCATGGCGCTAGATCAAGGCACGCCGATGAGAGCCTGCAAATATGCAGCACGAAGATTAGGTGATGTTCAACCGCCGGAACTGCAGGGAGGCATGGCTGGTAGCTGGTCGTAGAGGGAACGTGGCAGTGGAAGGTGCGGCTTCCAGGAGCTTCCCCAGGGTGCCTCCAAGGGCGGCAGTTGAAGCTGCCTGGTTGCTGCTCACTAGTTCGCTGCAATCAGCCTCACCTGGTGGTCCGTGTGATCCAACTCGGAGCCCCGGTGCGCTGATCAGATTCGGTGATACCAGGAAGCACTGACGGTCGCAGATATGCAACCGGAGAAGACAGCGCCAGGAGACACATGGCCTCCTTCGTACAAATCGAAACGGCACCCGCACGCGACAGCCAACAACCGCGTGCTTCCTCAGCAAGCAATATCCGAAGCGTCTGAGAACATCACTTGGATGGGTCCGCGTCGGCCGCATTATCAACATCGTGGTCACGGGGGTCCTGGGAGAGGTTGGTTGCGTGGCTTTCTTGGACGACGACGCAGTCACCACTAGGCGGGCTACTGGGTGCACCCAGTCGTGCCTCAATGGAATCGGTCGCGTTGTCCACTTGTCTCTCTAGGGGTTAGAGTCATTAGCAGCCGTGAGGATGTTTCGGGACAATAAAAAAACACACAGATCACACGCAGCAGGCATGTTCGCCACCTTGTTCACCTCCTCGGCTATCCTGCTCTCACCGGAGGGAAGCGCGGCTTGCCTTTACGAAGGACGGTGGAGTATTGGTTTCGCGCTCTGGTGGTCCGAGCAGCAACTAGCGAAGGAGCCGCCGAGGGCCTGACGAAGCAGACCTGCGTGCAGATCTCGACGACCTTTTCGGCATACTCATAGCTCTCCGACAGATCGGCGTCTAGTTCGTCCAACACCGATCATTTCGTGGATACGCTTATAAAAAAACTTTCGAGTCCTCGTACCTGTTGTTGCAGCACGCAGATTCGAACGTGCGCAGCTGGTACGCGAGTGGATCCTGCAGCCGTGATCGCATAACAGGTGTAACCTCTTGTGACAGCTTCTATCACCAATTTCACGCTGGCTGGCGTAGCTCCTCCATGGTGACAGAGCGTAGGCAGGCGACCGGGTGTCCTCGGCACGAGCACTAGCGGCCGACAGCGTTCGTGACGAGGCCAGCCGAATCGGGTTGCTTCCATGAAATCCCAGGTCCTAGCATCCTCGCAGTCTGTGCCAAATCATGTCAGGTCGGCTCGTTGGTTCAGTCTCCTGAGTTTCAGAAAACAGTGTGCCGCGAGGAGCGACGCAGGAAAGGGAGCCAGGCAGCCGGTCCCCCGTTCTCTGGGCTGGTCTCACACAACTGCCCGTAGTGCAAGGCAGGAATCACGGCTATGCGCCTGTGCCCGTGCAGCCCTGCTTCTTTTACTCACTATCATCCTCAACATGCACAGCTTCGCAGTAGAGCCGCGGCAGGGCCGACCAGTTCTAGCCCAATACGCCAAGCGCATGCGCCAGGCTACGCAGGACCCTGCATTTTCCGCTAAAGAAGCCAGTTCAATCTTTCTTTTTAATTAGGCATACACCACATAGTTTGGTATTCGTCAAAAAAACCCACAAAACAAGCATTGAAACTGCCCGTTCAATGATGAGGATCTTGTGAGTAATGGGACCCCCGTATGGGTTCCTGGTAAAGATTAGGTTTGCAGCTGCTTGCGAAAAGGGGGATTGACGTAATTCGGAGGCAAGCGCGTGCGTCAAGCTAGCCGAGCACAAGCGAAAGACCGCCGAGATGACCAGGGACATTTCTTATCCTCCCACACCAGCATGTGATTTGGTTTACAGCAGCTTCGATGGACGTCCGCTCTCGCATAGCGGCATGGCAGCCATTTTTTCCCCAGTGTTCTCTTTGCAGTGACCTTGTCTCTTACTTGCATTCAGGGTATCCTCAGAGTAGCTAATCAAAGAAAACAAAGAACTTTGCATTCATGTATTTTATACCTGTGGCCATAAAGCATACGAGCGCCCGTGTTAGCTGCATTGTCGTTAAACGAAAGCAGCAGAACGCGCATACGCACCTGTCGATAGTGATAACTTGAGACCGGAACGTTAGGCACAAGCATTGAAGGTATTAGGAGCCCTAATAGGCACCGAAAAGCGTCATTTACGCATTAATAGTCGTCGGAAACGCCAGTTAAGCATGTATAGGCCCATGTTTATATACCTCAGCATCGTGTATTAAGAGGAATTGTTCTGTGGCAATTGAAACAAACCTTGTGCCACGGAAAGTAATTTTAGTTTTGTTCAACAGTAGTTGTTTTAAGACGTTTACGGCAAATCGGTGTGATCTGGCGTACAAGAACGGCATAAAAGCCACGACAAACCAGCCATGGCATTTTTTTCTGGCATTAAGTTGTACCTCCTTTGAGTGAGTATTTGTGTGGGGAAAAAGAACACTCACCGGTCAGTGAAGTTCGAGGAGCGTAGTTGTACTTTGGAACACTCCATTATTTTATTTCACTTGGAATATCAATGTTCCTCGCTGAGAACCTTTGGAAGTTCTTTTAGCAGATAGTATTCAGAATGTTTGTGTGATATATTCGAGACAGTTTGAAGATTTGGAATGGCTCTGTTAGCAACCGGTCCTTCGGAGATGGTGATGGACCGTGTCCCGTACCTTCGAATGAGCTCACCATTTTGAGTCAGAGTTGCACCCAAGCTCTTAAGCTCTGAATTCTTTCTTTTCAGAACGTGAAATAAGACCACAAATAGTTTACTCCTAAATGTAGCGTGGTATAAAATAGTCTGGGTGGCGCGCTCTTGCCTGCTGCAAAGTTGTGAACAACCCAGAAGTGTTCGATGTAAGCCTGGCACCCTTAGCCGTGTTCCCAGAGGGGGAAAACAGGCTCTGGTGGAGGAGGCGCAATCACTGATAGCTTCTTGACGACAACACCGATGAATCCCAAAATATACAGTCCTACAGTACGGATGAACCCGGTGGATCCATCAACGAAGAGCAATAATTCTGGATAAAAAATTGAGTGGTGTTAACCCAGCTAAGCTGCTGAGACTAACACTGCTCAACAGATACGCGCGTTCCATTACACATAGTGCCATATTATTTTCAACTAACCCTAAGAGCTACGATATAAATTACCTTGAAAGTTACCCGGCATGGCAGGTGACGGTGGTCGCGACCACACTACAATTGGTGAGATTGTCGTTCTATGAACTCTCTCTCGTTCCTTATTCGTTATGCGTCTTGACGGCTGGCGAGGTACCTGTGATCGGCTGCTGGTTGTGCGCGTGTTTGCGGCGCCACCTTGAAACTTTTGTGTGTCAGATGTTCACGTGGTTTTCGGTCGGCATCTTTGATCTTAAGCGGCACAAGTGCGGTTTTGTCACGTTTATTGCCTTCGTTGCGTGTTTTCATTGCTTTAGCAATAGACAGGGCAAATCAACAAAAGTTTTCGCCATTGATACCCGGCCATAACGCGACAGAATGACACAGAACGAGAAGCTCATGCTGACACTCGGCGGCGGTGTTCGCTGCAGTGTCACCGCGTTTGGGCCTCAATCCACCTGCTTCCACCGTACAGTTTGGACATACGTACACGTTGGAGCCGCCATTGTGGGTCACTAGCTCGCCGCCGCAGCCAGTACTGTAGCTAAACCGCGCTATAATTTTCGGCGCAACCTGGTTTACTTGCGAAGTTTGAATCACCTTATCTACTTCGCCTTGCTTGGTCTTCTGAGAAACGATAACACTCGGTGTTGAACACCAATAGTGGCGGGTACGGGGAATATTCAAAGAGGTGTCTCCAACCTCATACAGCGGCGATGGCATCGAGGCACCCTAGCCTTTGGCGGCCTAGTTTTGTTGCTCGCGGTAACCTCAGGACGAGGTAGTGGCGACTGAAGCACAGGTTTCCGCATCTCGGCATGTTTGGCATGGCACGTGGAGTCTGCTCGCAAAGCAGCGATATGCTGAAGTTGTGTGCTTCCGAAGCGAGAACAGTAGTAGTCCCAGGGCCCGCTTGCTCGGAGAAACGTACTTGGGAGCGGTGGCGCCTGGGTAATGGACATCACCACCAGGACATTGCGAGCCCCTAAAAATCTCCGCTTGTAAAACTCGCCAGAAACTGTATTCAGACGTGACTCAAGGAACAAGATGTTACCACTATACGGAATAAGAATCTTACAGAAGGCTAATTTAGATAATCTAATACAAACTAAACAAAAATTTCATTCAAACTTGGCTTTATACAACAGGATGTTTTGACGGGGCACAATCAGAATTTTTTTGGAAATCTAATTGAGATGAATTTAATTAAAACCCGACAGAAATTCTACCTAAACCTTAATTACACAGAAAGGATGTTAGAATTATACTGATTCGGAAATCATAGAAAGCTAATTGAGATAAATTTAACAAAGGCTCATCAGAAGTTCAAATCAAACTTGACTCACCGCAACCAGATGTTACGACTGTACTCGATAAGAATTTTATTCGAAGCTAATCAATATATACCGAATAAAATACAGTCAGAAAATAACGTGACACACCCAAATGGCTGTTACGACTACGGTGAATAGGAGTTTTACAAAAAGCGTATCCAAATTTTATTTATAAAGTCTCTACGCGAAGCTCATAAGAAACGATATTCAACAACGGTAAAGTATGTTGACTTGGCAGCATAAACTTTGAATGGAAAGTAATTGGCCAATTTGTACTTGAAACTCAATCTCTTTATTTGATATTTATAGTAATAAATATTTTCTTTCCGTGACGGTTTTTTGCGGTACACGTAGTCATGAAATATTGAAATGTTTATTTGACTTTTTTTAGCAAATTCTACTGCAAGTAATTAAATCTCGGTAACCAATTTCATGAGAGAATTCTTGTAGATAAGACATTACACGCATTCATCATGAAGTACAATTGTATTGTACAGATTGTATTCAATTGCGTGGCGCGCATGCCGGACACCATTTGTGTCGCCTGGGACCGGGGACGTGCAGGCACAGGCATGGTGACGCACGCATAATGCATTCCCAGCGAGCTCAAAAGCATTACCTTGACGTTAACTGCTGTTTCGCGCAGCACCCTACAGCCTACCTGTCGCATGACACGAAGAAAAGGATTACCAGCTGCAGGCAGCTGACTGCCAGCTGCCGTGTTTTGGTACCGGCAACAGATTGCTCATCTTTCTACGAACGCTTACACTTCGTCCGTTCCGCCCCTTCCTGATAGATGTCGCTAGTTCTCTAGCTGATAATGCACTCTCTGCTACGCCGCTGGACTACCACCGTATCTCATCGGCATTCGCCTGAACCTCACAATTTCTTCGGAAACATCATTTGTATTTTGTACTGAACGACTTTGCCATAGCGAAGGCGCGGGTGCACGTGTGCCTATGTCCGTGCTCGCAAGCAACTGTGCTGCAGCGTAAGCAGTTCGTGCGTCGTGCCACATTTCGCAACAGCGGTTTTATTCTCCAGTTGTGGTTCGGAGTCCTCTGGGGCAACTAGGGCATCACCACACAATGCTACTGCGATATTTTAGGTGCGAAGCACCTTAGCACCTCGCAATGTCCGTCCGTCGGCGTCCGTGCGCATATCAGTTTAAACCGTATATGTGTATGTCAAACCGCCTAAAATGTTGCAAAACTCGGCAAAAAAGCAAGAACCACAGCTATCAAGGCTAATTCACGCAAAAACTTTAGAGAGAGAGAGAGAGAGAGAGAGAGAGAGAGAGAGAGAGAGAGAGAGAGAGAGCAGTTTTGCGTGGCTCCTGGACAGCCGTGCTGCGCATGCGCAAGGCGCATTTTATTGGAGTGGATTAAATTGGATTTGGGTTGGATTGAAATAGATTGGATTGGATCTCATTTGATTGGATTGGATTGAAATAGATCGGATTAGAGTTTACTGGATTAAATTGAATTGAATTGGAGTGGATTGCATTACAATTGTATATACTGTACAAACGCGTTGTCACTCCTTCACATGCGCGAGTGGGCAATGTCACGGATGATTTACGGCAAGAACGATCCCCAGTGCTTCGCCCACTCGTCATGGTTCCCGTCTTGGTGATGCGTGAATTTTTCATATCTGTTTAGTGAAGGCACGGGAGAGGATCGCGCGGTAACGCCGCAGACGACGGCCGCCGGGACCGGGTTTTTTTTCCTGCGAGATGCGGACGCGTGCGCACACCTGGTGGGCAAGGTCATTGCGGCTTTGAACGTTTCTAAAGGGAGAAATCGCCCTGTACATTTTATGTGAATACCTCTTATGCCTTTATCTGATAAATCAGGTGTCGCTATACGTTTAGATCGAAAGTAGGTGCGTTTACTTAGTGCACGAAAAAACGTCGCTTGGATTCGTTTCTTCGTTTGCAATTTGGGCTTTTGAGTGAGATGTGCTATGATGAGTAATACTCTTAGGAACGGTATTCGTCTGTCGTTAGTTGCGTTTGAAGAGAAAATTGATCCCGTTAAGGCACAATCCTTGGACGTACCAAACGGCTATCTAATACTAACTTAAGGAACGCTTTTAAAGAATTGTGCATCTTCCCTGGGAAACACGTCCGCAAATTTTACTATTATGGGCAGTTCGTTCACTATTGACTGTAAACATTATGCCGTGAAGCCTACAAAGAGAACTTTCGAACGAGTATTCATTATTTTCAACGGTGACCCGACACCTTCCCCAAAGGTGTCGGACTTCATAGAGGCACTGAGATCGAGGCAAAAAATTGCACAGCTTACACTAGTGTTGCAAGACTGGAGAAACAGCAGACTGGCGGCCCATGTATTTGCGAATTTGTCGCTGGAAGTTCTCCGTGACAGGCCGCCCCGGATCTTTTTAAAGACGATAGTCTTTCTTGGGCTACTTAAACCCAGAAATTTTGGATGTGTGTATGTTTGTCTGTCTGTCTGTCTGTGACTCGATTCAGCACCCAGCCAAGTGAAACCAATGCCCTGCGCAATAGTCCTATATAATCATGGCTAAATCTACCCGCCTAAGCCCGGTGTAACGTTTCGTACATGCATACATTGTTGGAAGAAGAACAATGACATTACCACAATATAAGACACCAAATTATACAGAAGTGATATTTGCAGTTTTCCTTTATAAAAATTCATACATGCTGGATTTTCGCGAAATTAAATACTTTATCAACTGCAGAAAAAAATTTGCTCCGCCGTCGCCTGCTGTCGCCAGCGCCACTATAGCCTCTTGCGCCATTTTAAGAAATCAACCGGCAACAGTTACGAAAGGTTCCACAAGACAGGTTCCACGTTCTCTTTGCAACGCACGTGGAGTAGGGAAACGTGGTTCTATAAACGTTGAAGTAGGGCGCCCCCATTCACGCGCGTCTTCGCCGTACGGCAGCGTTGGCATCGAGACACCCGGCCTGGAGCAGTGGAACGCGCTAAATTTGAAATGATTTAAGCAAACGTTTGGCATCTTTACCTTGGGAGGAGCGCAACGCAAGAGGATGCACGAGAGGTGAGCGGGAAAGCGAAGGGAGGTATTTACTTGGCAAAAGTAGATAAAGACTATCGTCTTTTGTTGAAATTTGCAAAGAAAGGATGACATACACGGACAATTTATGTTTGCAGGCTTTCACATCTCGCCCAATGCACCCACGTTAGCAATCTAGAAATTAGAACCCACGGCAACCGGCTTCGAGAACTCGGCATCTGTAGCGCGTACTCTGCTTCTGTACCGCGAACTCGGCGTCTCTACTCCCCACTTCAAACGCGAAAGCACGTGAACTGGCGAGGAGAAGAGTACACTAGAGATCACACCATGAACGCTATCGTAGAGAAGCCGCTAACATAACTCGAGGGACTCAGGTTAGATTTCGACGACGGGAGGCGTTTTTTTGCCTGGTTCGTACCTGTTTGTTTATTGCGGTGGCAGTCTTTTAATTGTGTTATGTCGTGCTTAATTTAGGGGTTAGGTTCTCGCCTTTTTCGCTCTTTAATTATTTATTTCCAAGCTCCCAAACCAACGTGTGTATTTTCCTTCCAGCCTCGTAATGAAGCGACCTGGGAAGGCGAGATGTAATGGTTTTTGCACACTATGGTGCTAAATTTGTTTATAGGTTTATATAATTTTATCGCTTCAAAATTAGCACATTTAGTTCTCATACTTGTTAAAACCGCAGGGGTGGCTTAGTGGCTAAGGCGTTTGTGCTGCTGAGCACGAGATCGCGGGTTCGATTCCGGCCACGGAGCCGCTTCTCTGATGAGGCGGAAAAGCAAGAACTCCGGGTGTACGAGATTTTCGGCGCACGTTAAAGATCCCCAGGTGGTCAGAATTAATCCGGAGCCCTCCACTACGGTGCGCCTCATGGCCTGCGTTGCGTCGGCGCGTTGAACCGCGCAATCAATCAATCTAATACTTGTTGAAATTCCTAACTTGCCTTTTTTAATGGCAGGTATTGCGCACTGCGTCCTAATACAACCTTTTTTTCTTTCCAATTGGGGGCACATGTTATTTTGCTCCGCCGCTGCTAACCCCATACCTCTGGACCCTTCGTGATGGATCAGTGGTTAGGTGTCTGATTAGGCAGCGTAAAGGTCACTGGTTCGATTCACTGGACCTCTCTAACCACATTTTTTTCTTCTTGCGCGCGCCCTCCAAAACCTGCTCGGACGACTCCCTTGCCTCCTCGCCTCTTTCCCTCCCACTTTTTTGCCTAGTATTTTCACCCGCTCCACTACGCCGATGAGAATAGGTTTCTGGTGACGCTCCATGGCGGAACCAGTAGCTTCAACAACTCTGCTGTTAAAGGGTCGTTGCGCGAAGCGAACCCGCAGTTCACCTGAGGACGCTTCTTCTTCTTTGTTACATAGCAAAAAGGAGAGGTTGCGTGAGGGTGCTTCGTTTTATATCTTCCTGTATTGTTGAGCGCAACTATTCTTTTATTGTATAAATTACTCTTTTGATAACGGCTGTCTCTTATTCCTTTCCCCTCTATTGTTTTATAGTCCGCCTCCATTGAGCGTACACTATGCACAACTAACCTCACTGTTAGCATTGCACTAAGTTTTGTCGGCGATGTTCGCACACCGAAGGACGCCAAAGTTGCATGTTAAGGTGTATAGATTCAGGCGTGTTTTAATTTAAGGCTCGTTTAACTTATGTGAATGCGAGTGGTAGGGGTCGGGCGGCGTGGTGCTGCTTGGTCATTCAGTTCAGCAGACGACATTCTTGCCTGCACTCTTGCCCGTGGAGACGTCCCATGCAAGCTATGTATTGTCGTGAGTTCTGCTTAGGGAGGCGTTTTTATTCGGCCTGCAGTGCCGCACATTAAATTTATTAGGCGTCGTTTAACAACGGGTCTTTCTGAGCATGAAGCATTTTTGCCATGTATTATCTTATTGAGAGGCTTCACACTCAGACCGAATGGCAGTGGCCTGCAATGCTCCGTCTTTGCTGGCGCCGAAGCATTCCGCTGGATTGAAATGACATATTGTTTTTTTTTAAAGCGGGTGGGGGGGGATGGGGGGGGGGCGGGAGGGGGGCCTGCACGGGCCCTTGATAAGGCCGCAAACCATGCCTTCGGTGTGGTTTGCTTACGTGTTTTGGCTGCCAGCGTCTCGCCGCACCCGGCTGTTTTACCTGTTTGTTCTCCTATCTTTTTTAACGCCGCGTAGGCTTCCTTATTTGATGGGGAGAATGATTCTTCCTGTCGTCAGTAGACTGTATAGAGTTTCTTAGTAAGTACACTACAGAAGAACTGACACCTGGGGATAGATGTCGTCGTAGGGGCTTATGAGAAGACACCTTCTGGCGTGGCATGACAATCAGGTTCTTAAGAGATTTTTGTGGTTGCTTTCTTCACTATGCATTAACACGTCAACGAGTTACGAGGAAGCCGAAACCCACCCTGTTCTGTGGTTGCCGGGAGCCATGGCATCGGCGTGTTCGGTGAAAAAGCAAGCAGTGCGTGATGTTGCCTAACGTTGGTCATGCCAGAGTCGAAGGCGCGTATGACTGAGCGGGTAATATGCCGCCGTGAAAGTTGTAACTGACGAAAAATAAAAAAGAAACCAAACGTACTTCGTAGAAGACAAGATACGAGAGATACGGGCGCCTTTATCCGTCGTACCTTGTCTTCGTCCACGACTGTATAATGGCACGTTTTTAACGCGGTAGCGGTATTAGGCTCATTTCCCGGTTTTCTCCGTGCCTGCTGGCCGTCCGCTATCAGCCGTGCTCATCAAGATTCCACGGAAGTACGTCATTGATGCTAACAGGAAGCTACAACTCCGACAGCCAGATACGGGGGCTCGCCTGAATCAAGAGTACAGAGCAGCGGCAACTAAATTGTGGAAAGGAAGGCAATGATACTTCCGACAAGACGAAAGAAAAGATACGTGATTTCGCCGGGCACCGCGCCTTGCGCAGTGATGATGATTCTACGCACGACGCTTAGTCGTATGCTCGTCAGACACGGTCGCCAGCCGTGCCCGCAACTTACGCCACCATCAGAGCACATCTTCAACCGATACTAACCCTTTCAGTCACCGTGTCTCCATACGGAGACGCGACTTTCTGCGTCGTCTACCTCGTGAAAACGAAAAGAGTTCATGCTGCAGAGCGGTGCGGCCGATGTTCGAAACCTACGGAAGCGAAAGGTAACACCATGTGATGTGGAAAGACGGAACTACACACATAAACATCTTTCAAAATGGACGCCACCACGTTTTGTGGGGGCCCCGGTGTGTTGCCGTCCTAAGTTCTCTTTTAGTGCGGCGTAAATCATTTGTAAAGGCTAAAAACACCTCTTTTATGTGCAGAAATTATTATTTCATTTCTTTGTTTGTAAACTGCCTCAGGATATTTGTTGTTTTTATAGGAAAAAGGAGAATTGAGTAATGGTGTCTCCGTATGCGGATGCGACGCCATTTGTGTAATAAGTATTCTAGAGAGACTGAACTTTTTTTTGTTGCCTCTAGACACTTGACACTGCTAAACCTCCAAGTATGAAATTTTTCTGCAGTGAATATAATAATTCGTGACGGAAAGGGCTAATGATGCCGCGAGATAACGTCGTGTCAACTACATAAAAAAGGGCGACAAAGATTAATGCCTGGTTCTCCAAAACTGAGAAAAACCTAGATTAAAAATGGAAACGGCATAAAACGTGGCCCGGCCAAGAAACTATAAGACCCAGTATATGGCTTATATACCAAGTATTTTAAAAAAGATTTCTTAAAATTCTCGTGCCCCGTCACTGCCGCAAGCTCTGTCCAGCAAACGATTAAAGGCACCACGAGGCCAACTTACAAAACCTAAAAATACGACGGCCTGTTTTCTGAGAGAACAGTCACGAAAGAAGCATGGACAGGGCCCAACAAAGAAACGGTGGAACCCATGACACAATTGCCAAAATACAGAATATATTGAAACATTTCGCCCGAATTGTGAAACCCGGTACAGGAAGAGCAGAATAGAAAGGGAAGCAGGACGTTGAGGGACTGATTATAGCAGGAGATTGGTCAGCCTTCCGTGCAAGAAACTTCACGCCCTGAAGAAAGAAAAATCACAATAATCACGACAGCTATGGGCTCTTTACTCTGATTGTTGGGATGCCGCCCAGGTTAAATTTGGTCATACAATAACTTTGAATATACCAAATCTCACCCTTCTAGCACGAAAACGGCCTTGGGAGAAAAATTGGGACCAGCTATCTTATGACTAATGCCGCACCTCAGAGACCAAACGGCTGGACGCCATGATGTATCTCTAAACAGTACTGCGCTCAACAAAAAAAAATTCCACTACAAAAAAATATCCAAAAACATTAGGTATACGCCGAGCCGGGACGTTAGAAAGGAAGAAGGCAAGAATTGGTGTGGACTACCGTGGCACTCGCTTAAACCATCATTACACATGCTCACAAGGCGTTAGTATCTTGGCTGCAGGCATAGTAACTAAATGCTTGGAAGGATTCTTTTATCCACAATGATTAGAGTTCACAGCAAATCAGTACCCAGATAAATAGGCCTGAAATAAACGGCGCACCCGACGACATCCACGCAAACTGGCATACCATGCTCCCTGTTGACCACGCCTACCACAACCTGCCTACCCCCCTAAAATGCTGACTACTCCTGCTCATCCTGCGCCTAGGAACACCATCTTTCCTTGTGCCACACGTATAGTCAACGCCGAAGAATCGCAAACTTGCTGCAGGGTACCAACCGACACATATGTTTTCAAGTTTATACTTCCGAACATGTTTAGGATGTTAGGAAACATGCTAGTTTGACGTTAATCTTCGTTGAGTACGGGGAAAGATCCACTCTCTTGACGCAACTTGCTGATATTGAAGGATATTCTCAGCGGTGAGCCAATTCAAACATTGCAATTTGTACTTACATCGACACGTACGAGGTTGTCCTGGCGAAGCTTGTCTTCTCAAGTAGCGTCAGCTGAGTCTGGAGACCTGGACTGCGGGTTTACCCTTGGGGTCTACCACGTCCCTCCCATTTCCCAAGCGTATATTAAATATTACTCAATGAACGTCTCTCTCTCTCTCTATTTCTCTTTGCACGTATGTGGTATAGAAAAGCCAAAACGTTTATTCAAGTCACGAAGCTAATGAAACACCGACAACGTCACCTCATTGTTGAAACTGATCCTCACACCGTAGCCAGAATTTTCACGTCCACATCTTGAGGAGCACAATTGTAAGGGGGCCCCTGGGGTTTCTTTCGTCCTCAGTGATCAAAAATCGTTGCATCTAGTCTAGCTCCCGTCCATGAACTGTGAGGCTTGGAAGTGTAAATTGTAAATGCTAGAAATTCCAAAACAAAACGACCTTCCACGCCGAAGGAACGCTATCGCGTTTTACATCTTAAGAGCTAATCGTGGATGTCACCTACAACTTTTTTCCATCAAGTAGGAAACAACTCGCTCAGCAACAAGTTTTGTTAAACTATAGCTGACGGTTGCTGCACCGGTTCACCACGAAGGCGACGTTTCCATAGGCACGCTCAAAAACGTTTCCAAGTTCTACAAATACTTATTATTTGAAATAATGGTAAACTTATTTAAATAGGAGTCTGTAATGGGTTTCCGGCAAAATATTAACATCGGTGTTAACTACCAGCTTCCACCTGCAGAATAGTAGGCACAACCGTTCCGCCAAAAGTACGGGTTACTTCCTTTTTACTTCAGTTTTGAAACAGCCCGTTTTACTTTCAACTTGTATGAATAACACACCACTCTTTGCGTTTTCGCGGCACTGTATTCGAATATACGGCCACTAAAACGTGTCAATCCAGCCCCATGACGAAACTAAGGCGAGCGCATGGTATAATGGCAGCCCATGGCGGCAAAGATGGCCTTGATATGAGCCGCATAAACTCCAGCTTAAGATTCATTTCTACTGCATATAGTAAGAAACTCTAATGGTAGACTGGAATGTTCGGCTTTGGTCACCAGTGTTCTCGCTCTCATTTGATGGTTCCTAAAGCAATAACGGGAAATATTAATGCTGGCAGGCAACGCCGCGGCATTATATTTGCCGACGCCCGTGTATGAACGTCACTTTATTTATTGCTTCTACGCCGCTCATATTATTTTAATGCGTAGCATTCTTTTCTGAGTACCCTTCCTCCCCAGCGAAGGTAGTGTAACGCCCTGCATTTCAATAGAAATGCGTATTTGGCCGAAGGAACATCTTTAAACAGCATAATAGCCGAAATAAAGATAATCAGTCGAGCAGAATTTTGAAAAACCAAAATGCAGAAAAATGAAAAAAGAAACTGAAATTGTAGCGAAAAATTATCTGTCAAATGCGAAACTATTCCCCCTACACATCTCCCCACAAGAAGAAAAGAATAAACAAGAAACTCTGCAAAAGAACGTTCAAAACATGAATTAAAAAGGGCCTATCTCCCCGCGAGGGGGACTCGAGTAAATGCGTCGCATAGGGGGTGGGTGTATTGCGTTAACGTTTAGTGTTTGGGGAGTTCGTGGTAGTGAATGCGTTGTATCAGCAGCTTCTTGACGTAGTTTGAATGAGTCAAGGATATAAGGCGCGTTCGTAGCCTCCCATTCTTAGTCGGCTTTGTGGCGCAATGGGAACAGCACCATGTACCTTGCGTTCCGCCCGCAGGGTCGTGGGACCGAAACCAGGGGCCGGTAAGTATTATTTTTTTTATATTGTTACGTGTGTAACCAGCAACAGAGCGCAGACGACAATCGTGCAGAGCCGGTGTGCGCCGTTCTGGCGTGTCTCCATCATCCTCATCCTCATCACGGAAATCACAAGCATGATCATCACCGCCTAAGCCGCGAAGAAGACGAGAACGTGCCCCTTCATGAGCGCGTGTTCTTGGTGCGACTGCTACCAGGCATCAGGTACAAGTTTCCCAGAATACACCCTCTTTTCTCTCTCCTGCTGGCCCTCATCAATTGTTGCACCGTAACACTGGTGGAGGAGCTGGGTACCGGAGCATCTGATGCCCAGTCGCCCTCTGCAAGCCCTGAGCGACCTCCCAGCGTCTGCACTCTCGTACATCGCTGCAGCCGCCGAGAGCTAGGCCTACCTTCAGAACACGGCCTCCTGCTTGACACCGCACCAAGGCGCCAGGTTTCTGAACCGGAGGTAATGGCTCAAGCATCACTGCCGCCTCAGCTGATGCTTCAGCAGCCCCGTACTCCCAGCAGCTTTCGATTCCGAGGACGTAGATGACTGGCTTGACCCATTCGAGCGCGTCGCCCGTTTCAACAAGTGGACACCTGCACAAAAGCTTGAGAATGTCTACTACTCGCTAGAAGACGGGGCGCGGATATGGTTTGAAAATCGCGAACGAAGGTTAGAGACATGGGACGACTCCCGGCGGGAAGTGCGCGACAGCTTCGCCAGCAGCGACCGTCGAGACCGTGCGCAAAGCCCTCTGGAAATACGGATACAAAGGCCAAATGAAAGCGTCGGGATGTTTGTCGAGGACATAGCCCGTCTGTTCCGGCGCGCGGATCCCGATATGTCCGAGCCCAAAAAGCTTCGGTATCTGATGCACGGCGTCAAAGAACAGCTCTTCGCAGGCCTTGTGCGCAACCCACCGCGTACTGTGCAAGAATGTATTAAGGAGGCAACTGCCATTGAGCGAGCTGTGCAGGAGCGGTGCCGCCAGTATGCCCGAACGTCGATCAAAACTCCGAGCCCGTCCGCGGCATCACTGTCCACCACTATGGGCGACAACAACCTGCGCGAACTTGTCCGCTCGGTTGTTCGTGAGGAGTTTGCAAAGTGCGGAATAGGAATAGCGCCGTCGCAGCCAGCTGTCATCTCGGTTTGCGGATGTTGTGCGGCAAGAAATTCGCCAAGCAATTTCTGCTTCTGAGCCCCTTCGTCAAGCAATTTCCGCTCATGAGCCGCCCCGAGCCCAGCTTATGCCCCAAATGGATTACGCGACTGCTCTCCGCTGTCACATGGCCACAGCGCCGACCGCGGCGACTATGCCAGCCCCGACGTGCTCCCGACCGCAACCTCCTGGCTCTTGCCACAAAGGGAATTCCCGGCTCTTCCGCAAATCCGCAAGACCGACGTGTGGCGCACCGAAGACCACAAGCCATTGTGCTATCACTGTGGCGAGCCAGGGCATGTTTGTCGACGCTGCCCCTACCGCGAGATCGGGCTACCAGGATTCCCGCCGACCGCCCCACCGTGCTCAGTTTTGGCGAACGGCCCGTCGCCATTTCTGAGTACCTCGCCACGCGTCAGTCTTTCGAGGAGAGTCGTCCGTCACGTTCGCCGTCACCAGCCCGCTATAGACACCATGGGACGGACCCCAAATTCGAACGGCCGGCGGCCACTTGATGACACCCGTGGGTACATGCACCGCCAGAGTTAGAATAGGGGACAGTAAGTACGTCGCGACCTTCGTAATCCTTCCTCAGTGCTGTAAGGACGTGATCCTGGGGATGGACTTCCTTCAGGAGCACGATGCTGTGATAAACATCCGCGAACAGTTCGTCAGCTTTTCGAGGAAGGAGACCACCCCGGAAGGTCATGAACAACGCATACCTCTGCGCACCATCGGCGACACTAGCGTGCCCCCACGGTCATGCGTGCTTGTTCGCGTTAAGCGCGACGACCTCTCCAGTGGCGATGGAATCGCGGAAGCTATCGGCCCGCTTCTACTTCAGCATGGAATCGCTATCGCTGGGGGATTGGTCACCATTACGCGCGGTGTTACAGAGGTTCTGCTCACGAATTTCTCGAACGAGCGTCGTGAAATCGCCGAAGGAACTACCGTGGCAGTATTTGAGGACGTCCCCGACCCGACTCCCAAGGCGACGAGCAAGCTTTCACTTGACGTTAACCCGCGCTTACCGCAAACAAAGCGAGAAAAGCTCTTGGAACTGTTGCACAGCTTCACCGACTGTTTCTCGTCAACGTCACGCGTCCGACAAACTCCGCTCACAAAACACCACATCATCACGGACGAATCTGAGCGCCCCGTTTACCAACATCCCTTCCGCGTGTCACCAAAGGAGCGCAACGCGATACAGCGGCAGGTGCAAGAGATGCTCGCTGATGACGTCATTCAGCCTTCGAAAAGCCCCTGGGCGTCGCCAGTCGTTCTGGTGAAAAAAAAAAGATGGCACCTTGCGATTCTGCGTCGACTATCGCAAACTCCATCAGGTGACGAAAAAGGACGTATATCCGTTGCCTCGGATAGATGACTCCCTTGACCGCCTGCGGCACGCTAATTACTTTTCGTCTATGGATTTGAAGAGCGGTTATTGGCAGATCGAGGTCGCCGAGCGGGATCGTGAGAAGACCGCCTTTGTAACTCCCGATGGGCTGTACGAGTTTAAGGTTCTTCCTTTTGGCTTGTGCTCCGCACCCGCAACTTTTCAGCGTATGATGGACGCTGTTCTATCTGGCCTGAAGTGGCAAACGTGCCTTGTTTACCTAGATGACGTCGTCGTATTCTCAAATACATTCGAGGAACACCTAGAGCGACTGTCATCCGTCCTCCAGGCCATACGATCCGCTTCGCTCACACTCAAGCCGGAAAAGTGTCATTTCGGCTATGAGGAGCTTCTCTTTCTCGGCCACGTCGTTAGCAGCGCTGGAATTCGCGCCGACCCTGACAAGCTTTCAGCTGTTTCTCGTTTCGAAACACCTACTGACCAAAAGTCCTTCCGGCGTTTCCTGGGCCTCTGCTCATACTATCGGCGATTCATTGCCAATTTCGCCCACATTGCAGCCCCTCTCACGCGCCTTACTCGCAAAGACGTCACTTTTGTCTGGTCCGCTGAACAGCAAGAAGCTTTCGAGCAGCTACGGCGTTGCCTGCAGACCCCACCTGTTTTAGGCCACTTCGACGAGGAGGCCACCACTATGGTGCACACTTATGCCAGCAATGTGGGGATAGGCGCTGTCCTCGTCCAATGGCAAGATGGTGCCGAACGAGCCATTGCCTACGCAAGCCTTACGCTGTCACGGGCCGAAAGAAATCACTAGGCCACCGAAAAGGAGTGCTTAGCGGTTGTGTGGGCCGTCCTAAAATTTCGACCGTACCTGTATGGCCGTGCGTTCAACGTTGTAAGCGACCATCACTCGCTCTGCTGGCTTACAAACCTGAGAAACCCGCCTGGCCGCTAGGCACGCTGGAGCCTCAGACTCCAAGAGTTTGAAATGACCGTCGTCTACAAATCTGGTAAGCGACATTCAGATGCCGACTGCCTCTCGAGAGCGCCGGTCGGTAACGCGCCCGCTGATGACGATGACGTCGACGATGGACCATTGATTGGAGTCCACAGCGCGGCCACCATTTCGGAACAGCAGCAGGAAGACCAAGAACTGCTACCAGTGATCGACTTCTTGCAAGGCAAGGCCAACAGGCCACCTAAGTCTTTTATTAGAGGTCTGCCAACATTCTGCCTTCGCAGCGGCGTGTTATATAAACGAAACTTCGCCCCGAAAGGCCGGCGTCACCTCCTCGTCGTTCCGTCACCCTTACGAAACGACATCTTGCAGGCTTGTCATGATGAGCCGTCCGCTGGCCACCTTGGTTACGCACGCACGCTTGCAAGAATCAAGAAGGCCTATTACTGGCCCAAGCTCTCGGCGAACGTGAGGCAGTACGTCCGGACTTGTCGCGACTGCCCGAGACGCAAGGCACAGCCCGGCAGACCAGCCGGACTTCTCCAACCAATTAAAATTCCCCAAGTGCCGTTCCAGCAAGTGGGAATGGACCTGCTGGGCCCCGTTCCCACCTCTACAGCGGGAAACAGGTGGATAGCAGTCGCCACTGACTACTTGACCAAGTGCGCCGAAACAAAAGCTCTTCCAAAAGCCACCGCGCTTGAAGTGGCGCAGTTTTTCTTCACAAGGATAGTTCTCCGACATGGGGCTCCCAAAGTTGTTATTACGGACCGTGGAACCGCATTTACCGCGAAACTTCTGCACGAAGTACTCACACTCACGGCACGTCTCAACGAAAAGCCAGTGCTTGCCACCCTCAGACGAACGGTTTGACGGAACGGCTCAACAAAACCATCGCCGACATGCTCAGCATGTACGCTGATGTTGAACACCGGACCTGGGATGCAGTCCTCCCCTACATCACCTTTGCGTACAATACGGCCCAGCAGGAAATGACTCGAATGACACCGTTCACCCTCCTCTACGGCAGAGAAGCTACAACAATGCTCGACGCCATGCCGCTTCACGACATCACCGACGAATATGAGATCTCTTCCCAGCAATTCATACAACGCGCTAAGGAAGCCCGGCAGCTTGCCCGCCTCCGCATCACCGAACACCAGCACCTGGACGCTTCCCGTTACGACCTTCGCCGCCGTCACGCGGCATTTGCACCGGGTGACCTTGTTTGGGTTTGGATACCCGCTCGACGTCGGGAGTTATCGACGAAGCTTCTGCGCAATTATTTCGGGCCGTACAAGGTGCTTTGTCAACTTAGCGAAGTAACTTACTAGGTGGTACCCGAGAATTCTGGTGTTGCCGGTAGTAGTCGATCTCGACCAGTGACTGTCCATGTAGTGTGTTTGAAACCGTATGTTTCGTGCTAACCCGACTTCACGACCATTCTGGCTTCGGACCCTGTTGACAGTGATCTTCAGCATCGGGACGATGCTATTCCGGCAGGGGGATAGTGTTACGTGTGTAACCAGCAACAGAGCGCAGACGCCAATCGTCCAGAGCTGGTTTACGCCCTTCTGGCGTGTCTCCATCATCGTCATCCTCATCATGGAAATCACAAGCCTGATCATCACCGCCTAAGCCGCGAAGAAGACGAGAACGTGCCCCTTCGTGAGCGCGTGTTCTTGGTGCGACTGCTACCAGGCATCAGGCACAAGTTTCCCAGAATACACCCTCTTTTCTCTCTCCTGCTGGCCCTCATGAATTGTTGCACCGTAACAATATAGTGTAGGGGGAGGGGTGCGGACCTGTTGTTGAGAGCGAGGAGGATAGCGTGATTCGGGAGAGGAGGAGTGGGGGAAAGGGCGCACCTGGAACGGCTGTTGCGGACGCCGAGGCACGCCGACAACGCCGGGTGACATCGTGAGTTAAAGAAATGCTCTGCATTTAAAATACCCAACACGAGCGAACCGAGTAACGGCCTGCATATCCACAAAAATTCAGATTTGCGAAGTAACACTTGTAATTTTTATACTTGCGTAAATTGAGGTAGTTGGTCGAAGAAAACTTTAAAAAACCAAGAAACCAGAAATATGAAACGAAAGTGATCTGACAAAAACAAATATATGCGTCCTCTACTACTGCCCCAAAAAATCGAACAATAAACAAAAAAGTCCGCTAAAGAAAGCCCAAATGTGAAAAAATAGCGAAAAAGAGATAAAGGTGTAACGCTCACATTTTCACGAAAACGCAGATTTGGCGCAAGTAACAGCTTTAGTTTTTATACCAGCGCAAACAGGGAAATTTGGTCGAGCAGAATTTTTAGAAATGATAGAAGGAGAAAAATAGAAAAAAATGAAATTTTCACAAAAATGATCTGACAAAACAAAACTAATCATTTTATACATCTCCCCCGGAAAACTAGGAATAAATGAAACGATTTTGCTAAAGAACCTCCCAAACACGAATAAAAACTAGCAAAAACGGACTAACCCTGCCCTACACGTGGCATCATTGAAAAGAAAAGAATATATTAGCGAAATAAAGGCGCTTCATCGCTATAATGATATAACTTTACATTATTTGGCGAAAATAAACAAAAAAACAAAAAGAATATTATATTGCACCACTTGCCCTACTCATTGCGATATTTGGTTTTAAAGAACACACACTCTAGAGAAGCTGCATAAGATTACTACGCATGAGTAAACAATGCGCTGAGTTTTTGCAGGTTTTATAAGTTCTGTCATGAGCAGAAGTTCGCTCCAATAAATATTATTCCTGCCAGTACCCTGTGTCGTTCTTGGCTGAGTGACAATATAGATTTATCACCCAGCTACAGAAATCTTTAAGAGTAGGGGCGCATTCTCACGAGTTGAAACTAGACGTGGCAAGTACAATCACAGGAAGAACTGTTAAAAGCGTTTGTTCCCAATTGAATATTTCTTTCTGCCAATGATTTGGCTAGGATGTCCTCACCATGCTCGGGTTGGGCAGCTGCCTAGAAAATTTGTTTGTTTGAATTATCGTAGGATTATCTGGAATAACAATTTGCGGCAATTTATATGCCTTTTTCTAAAAGTTTGGCTCTTTTTTGCAGGATTTTTTCGCGACAACATGGGCTCCTATGACAACCTGATCCGCCTGATGGGGGGAGTGGCAGGATTATGTGCACATTGCTCCTTCTCATCTGGACACAAAGAAAAAATACAAAGAGTGCGAGTGATTGTTAGTAAACTTTGCTGGGTAAGTGGGAAGCAATGCGATTATATTGGGGTATATATATAAAAAGAACTTTGCTTGCGTGTATGTGCATGTAAATATGTATATATGCAAATGTAGAGATATTCACTACTACAGATAATTCTACACATAAAGCTTGCTTCAAAGAATGCGCCCCGGATAAACCTTCTTGAGCTTTTTTTTTTTTTTTGGAAGAGCAAATGTGCTCATGGAATCCAGACGGTCTGAAAACACGCACCAAAAGCATTTTTAGTGAGAGACCGCGTGTGTTATGTCATTAACAAGTGCTTGAAGCTTTTGTGTCTCTACACTCTGACGCTTTCTGTGTCATCCATTTTGGGCTAATATTAATTAAAGGTTAACCATCCAGTCAAGTTATCTGATTTGTTAACACGCGCCGAGAAAAACCGCAGTAACACTAACCAGTAGTTCAAAAGTGTCTCAGTTAAAGCCCATAGTGATCGGAAAGAAGCGTGACTCAGCTTGGATGCTAATAAATAAAAACTTAAGGCGGCGACGTGGCTACAGAAGAGTGGAAGTATTCAGCCACTCGGCGCACGCCACTCGGCGCTCTTGTAAATTTTGGACGCTCTTCATTTTGCCGCAGCTCCAGCCACACGCATATTTGCATACTAACGGCTACAGACTGGATCTTCGCGTTAACGGTGGATGTCTCCGAACTCTACTTGGCTGTACACTATTTTCAGGGAGGACACCTTGGTGGACATTAAAGGTCGCAGTTAGGCGTAACAGATTTGTGCCGATGAACGGGATTAACGTAACCCCAAACCCCCATTTCCCTATCGGTCCCTCCTGCATTCCTTTTCCCCATTCCCTTCTTTTATCTAGTTCGTTGGCACCCGGCTCCTCCTCCCATCACCCTACTCCATACTCCACCAGAACTCCGTAATAAGAGGGTCCTATTACTAGTCCCAATTTTTGCATCCTCTGCTCAAATCAGTCTCTGTAACCCCTGCTCGCCCCTGCCCTCGGCTTGACAGATATATATTACGCGCCTCGTTGGTGACTCTTTTGTAAAAATGGTTTGAAGGTCGTGAAAGCGTGGTGAAGTTAAAAAGTGTTTAGCAATCAAATGAACACTGTGAAATCATATCGTTAATATTGAACTTCTGCGTGCATGCTTTTGCGGACAAAAGGCAAACACCTTGGATACTTTAGGCGAACGCCATCGATATATGTATGTTTCACGGAACATGAGAGGTGGCAGAACTTCGGAGCACGCGCTGGAAAAGGGGACCATAGCCGGAGCAGGGTTTTGAGAAAGGCAGACGGATCGCCTAGCGAGAGAGGCTTGCTGACACAGGTCCAGTACAAATCGCCTTGTGAATGCAGGTACGTATGGAGGTGAACAGGAAGCTCAATACGTCCGATTTCCCTTTTAGTATTTCATCTTCGGATGGTCCTGTCCAGAGCCTGGTCAAGTTGTTGATGCGTGCGGCCCCAAAGTTCAACGCACAGGTCATCAGCAGTACCCCAGAAATTGAAATTAAGCCTTTTACCTTATAATACTATCTGGCCTAACCATCCCCCTTAAGTTTTTTCTGTGGAGGTGGGGTTGGGGGGAAAAGAACAAAATATATGTAAGATATATATTTTTTCAAGCAAGTGTGTAACCATTCTTTCCACGGCTATTTGGACCTTGCGTCCCAGGCCATTTTATCAATGCGGAAGCATTACATAACTCGGTAGGTCAAACATATGGCGCCCTTGGCCCAGGCACTATATATATTAGACCAAAGTGCGCGTTGGTGGCACCCGAACGGCTCAGCGAGTCTGCATGACTACAGGAGGAACTAGTGAATGCACTGCGGCATTTCACTTTCTCCAAGACGCGTAAAAAAGCCTTGATGAGTAATTTGAAATTTCATCACCTGTTAATTACGGAAAGAGCAATTAGGGTCGCAGCAATGTACGTCGGCGCTAACTGTTTTTAACACGAAAGTGTTTCACTCCTTGGATACGCCAAGATTTCGTTGACGTCATATCCGTCACAGAAGTGACGCCAGTACAACGAAGCATGTGGCCTGTAAAGGGTGCACCCCTACACACGGAGTGTCCTTGCGGGCAAGCAACCTTTAGTACTAAAGAGTACGAAAAGGTTTTATGCCGTGGTACCCCAAGATTTCACTGACATCGTATCCTTCACGGAAATGACGCCAGTACACCTTTGGCGAAGAGACCCGCCAGCAGGACATCGCTCGCCAAGAACACCCACAAGACAGCCACTAACCCGCAAATTATGCTCAGCTGCAGATTTCGCGCCACATTTCACTTTCCTGTTGTACGGATTTCTATGACAGAGGTATCAACCACAGTTTTTTTGCTTAGACTACCAGTGGGGTATTCGTGCAGAGTGATAGAAACGAAGGGAAACATTGGCCGCGTATCTGCTCATTTCGCTGGAATCGTCATCGAAAGACGATAGCCCTCCGCCGTTCCTGCCACGAAAATGCCTGTATTCTCTTTCCCTGAGCCTCTCTCGCTCCCCCCCTCCCGTTCCGCTCCTCCCAGAGTAAAGAAACTGGGATAGGCTTAAGACAGTTCAATTTTTTCTTCTTCCAGGGCTCGCGCGGCATATTTTGGATTCTTTCTTTGTTATTGGACTTCTTCCAATGGCGCCCCAAGGAGAAGCCAGAAGGCCGCTGTAGTTTTTGGTCAAAACAGTTCTTTTGAGGAGCATGCTTTCATTGATGCTCGCGAAATAAAGCAGTCATGCATTTTCAATAAATAGACATTGCACATATCACTGAAACGCTGTTGTTTTGCCTGAAATGTGTCTAACATTTTCTTTTTGCTCCACAATGTTTCCAAATACGAACCATTGCTATATTTAGTTCAGTAGTGTTTTGCTTATATGAATGCTTCCTCCAAGAATTCTTCGAACTTTTGGCCTTGCGGCTAACCCGAGGGACGGGCGGATGAGGGACTGACGGATGGACGTACGGACGGACGGACCGAATGAAGGAAGGACGGACGAATGGACGGACAGACCTACAGAGAGGCAGACAAAGAGACCAAATTTCTCGCGTTTATGTAGCCTAAGAAAAACTATCGTGCTTAAAAATGCACCGTAGAATTATTCGAGACCAGCAAGTGTCACTTGTGTAAAACCAACATTGAACGTTCCTGATCTCAAGAAAAGGCGCGCCTTCGCCGCTTTGTGTGTTTTCTACTGTGGCGGCGCTCCAGCGGCGATTGGCGCAGGGCTGAGAGTGACAACCAATGAGTGGCGGGCCACGCGGCGCCGGTGCGCAAGCAGCCACGAACGCCACCACCGTGGAATAAAACGGGGCCCCAGTTTCTGGGTGCATGGCATAGCGTTCAGACGTGTCTCGGCTGGTCTCCCTGTCGCGTTCGCGACACCACAAAACAATTTTTTTTCACAACGAATACATCAAACGTGCACAGTTTCCAGTCTCGTCGTATGTGGCTTCCCGTACCATCATAAGCAGAACGTTTGGATACCTATCTGCAACCCAAATCGGTAATATCGCTCTTTTGTTCGCTTCAAAACATCTCCTAATGGAGAAGGGGTTGAGGAGAACATTACCAAAATAATACGAAGCTTATAGAAGTACTTGTCGGGCGGGTTGTAATCGTGCTCTTAGGTATGCTGCTGGCACGTTTTGCTCCAGCAAAATACCAGATGTGGCTAAAATTTTCAGAACATAAATTTTATAATCCGTCCTCGATATAGGTAAAGGAACCTGCTCACACCGCTCTATCAGTACGGACTTTCATGCTGCTGAATTTCTGCTGCGCTGCTCTGGAACAATACATTTACGTGGCAAGCTGCCGTCTGGGTTTCTGAAAATAAAGCAAGATTAAGTGCCACGGCCACAGTTACCCCGGTTAAAAAGGACATTTTGTGTAATACCTAACTTGTAGCTTGTCAACATTTTACAGAAAGGAGGATTGCTATTCCTTGGTGCTCTTCCCGTATTGACCTCCCCACGGTGCACACTTGGTTCTCACCCTATGTGCGAACCTCAATTGGTTTATATTTTATGAGGGTGTCCTCAACGTCACATGGACTTCTCCTTCGTCATTTTAAGTTTGATTTAGGTGCCCGCAATAGCGACGACGTCTTAGGAACAAAGGTTGCCTGTTTGGACATAAATGTTACGGAACGAGGTTGAGGCTCTTTCAGGTTAAGGATTAAGTTTATGTTTTTCCTGGGTTCAAGTGTAGCGCGCTTGTTTTCTGCGGTTCACAAACTATGACTACGAATCTTATTCTATATAACCAAAAAAACTTCTTTGAGGCAAAAGACCTTTGGATTTTTCTGAACCAGTCCGCTCTTGCTTGCTCCGTCATTTGTATAATATTTGATTTTGGACGTGAGTCATAAACAGCACGAAGTTATAGGCCGTGTTCCACTGGAGTGAACCTGCTACACATCACAAGGGTCTATACTCGAAGAGGACTTGCACGGCCTGATAGATTCTGCAAAAAAGTTGTTTTTAAATAACGCAGGATGGGCCAATAGTAAAACACTAAAGCAGTCAATATAGCAAGTAAAAGGCAGCTATAGTCTCGATACAGGTGTATAAGCCTTAAAAGACACACAGGAACAAATATGAAAATATTAACAGGAAAGTCTGGTAACCAGCGAAACACAATACGTAGACATACAACCAAAGGGGCGAGAACACACACTTGCGCTACTTCGACTGATATTGTTAAAAGCCTTACCTTCGACCAGATGTAGGAAAGATACGGGCGTCCTCTTTATCCGTCCTATTTTGTCTTCGTCACGACTGTTTAACGTCACGTTTTCTTTTTTCTTCAAGTATGAACCAACTCACTCAGAGACAAGTTTTGTTAAACTGTAGCCGACGGTCGGTGCACCGGTTCACCACAAAGGCGATGTTTACATAGGCACGTTTAAAAACGTTTTCATGATCAACAAACAACTTATTATCTGAAATAATGGTGAAATCAATAAACTAAGATTCTATAACGAGTTTCTCCCAAAATATTAACACCGCTGTTTACTGAAACTTGCCCTGCAGAATAGTAGGCACAACCTTCCGCAAAATTAAGGGTTACGTCCTTTTTTTTTGCTTTAAAATGCCTGATTTCTCTTCCACTCGTATAATACCACACCACTTTTGGCGTTTCTGTGGCACGCTGTGTTCGAAAAATGGCCAATAAAAGGTTTCAACCCAAGCCAAGCACATTCAATCCAACCTTCGAGCACATGTATGAAGATTCTAGCATTCGGAGCAAAAATCCTTGCATGCGTAACTCGCATGTAAACACTAACGCGCGCCCTACATCCTTTATTTAGTTTGCGTTTTTGTTGGCCGAGGCGCTTTCATGAGGCACCACGCGTTACGAAGGGTTGCAGCCGCAGCAACATCAGCATCACCACCAAACCGAAACTCTCACGAAGTGTGCCGCAGACGTATCAGTGACATAACCATCGCACGTTTTTGGATGCGTAAAGCTTCGAACAACCTGCGTGCATTTATATAATGGTTTTTAACCAAAATCCTATTATCTGTCAGCTGTTCGTCACAATTGGCGGCCCCGCCATGCGAAGGCAAATGCGCCTTTGCTAGACTGTCGTATTGAAGCGCAGCAAAGGAACACAGACGACGACACACAGAGCACTAACTTCCAACTTTAATGACACAAAAAACCCACCCACCACATATATAGTGCTCATTATCAGCCAACATGCCTCATTTCAACCAACCAGGATGTAGTCAATATCACAACAACACAAATAAAACTGCGGAGAAGTGTAACATTGTCAAAAGACGATAAAAGTATACAACGCAAGTACACCGATAAAAACCGATAAAAAAAAGAACGAAAGAACTTTACAAATGGTAGGTTGCCAAATTCACGCGAGGGCAACCAGAAGAGGCATGCGCGAAAGAGAAACGCTCTGCACAAAAATCCACGGGTTTGACCTTACAAATTCTAACTCTTTTGCCCCGAGAGCAACCGACGGCTTCGAAATGCAGTTATCCCCCAAATCAGCGATGGTTTTCGCCTCCACAGTTTTGCGTGCAAGGGGGTGTCGGTGTGTGGACAAAAAAACACACTTTTCAAAGCGGGGAGGGGAACAGCCACACTTTTTGCAGTTTTTGCAGTGCATATCGAGAAAGCCTCCGTTCTTAGTACGAACATTGTAGCTGATTGATTGATTGTAGGGTTTAACGCGCCGATGCAACGCAGGCGATGAGGCGCGCCGTAGTGGAGGGCTCCGAATTAATTTTACCACCTGGAGATCTTTAACGTGCGCCAAAATCTCGTACACACGGGCGTTTTTGCTTTTCGCCTCCATCAGAAAAGCGGCCGCCGCGGCCGGAAATCGAACCCGTGACCTCGTGCTCAGCAGCACAACGCCTTAGCCACTGAGCCACCGCGGCGGGTGAGCATTGTAGCTGTGCTCCTTTAAGCGTTCGTTCAGGCACCTGCCCGATTGGCCCACGTACATCTTGCCGCAACGTAGCGGAATCTGGTACACGACACGCTCAGTGCACTTAACGAATTTATTCATGTGCTTTGTCTTGCATGATGACCTTGCCGAGCTATTAGCGCTTGTCAACCGGCTGAGCTTAGCTAGCGTCTCGGGAGCAGAAAAAACTACTTTTATGCTGCACCGAGCGACTATCTTCTTGAGATTATGGTACCAGCGATGCAGGTACGGGATCACCGCCTCCTTGCTTCTCTCCGTTGGCGTTCACGCATCATCACGTTCTTTCATGCCAGACTTCCTGAGAATGCACTCAGCCACCAATACCACAACATGAGTCGGGTACCCTGCTTCTGCCCGGCGGACCGTCTGCTTTGCGAAGCTTAGGCCCATTTCGTGCCTCAGAAGCTTTACCAACGCCTTGAACAGATCTTGCGAGCACAAAATGGGCCTAAGCTTCGAAAAGCAGACGGTCTGCCGGGCAGAAGCAGGGTACCCGACTCGTGTTGTGGTATTGGTGGCTGAGTGCATTCTCAGGAAGTCTTGTATGAAAGAACGTGATGATGCGCAAACGCCAACGGAGAGAAGCAAGGAGGCGGTGATCCCGTACCTGCATCGCTGGTACCATAATCTCAAGAAGATAGTCGCTCGGTGCAGCATAAAAGTAGTTTTTTCTGCTCCCGAGAGGCTAGGTAAGCTCAGCCGGTTGACAAAGCCTAATAGCTCCGCAAAGCCCTCATGCAAGACAAAGCACAGGAATAAATTCGTTAAGTGCACCGAGCGTGTCGTGTACCAGATTCCGCTACGTTGCGGCAAGGTGTACGTGGGCCAGGCGGGCAGGTGCCTGAACGAAAGCTTAAAGGAGCACAGCTACAATGTTCGTGCTAAGAAGGGAGGCTTTCGCGATATGCACTGCAAAAACTGCAAAAAGTGTGGCTGTTCCTCTCCCCGCTTTGAAAAGTGTGTTGTTTTGTCCAAGCACCGACACCCCCTTACACGCGAAATTTCGGAGGCGAAAACTATCGCCGATTTAGGGGGTAACTGCATTTCGAAGCCGTCGGTTGCTCTCGGGGAAAAAAGAGTTAGAATTTTTAAGGTCAAACCCGTGAATTTTTGTGCAGAGCGTTTCTCTTTCGCGCATGCGTCTTCTGGTTGCCCTCGCGTGAATTTGGCAACTTCCCAGTTGTAAAGTTCTTTCGTTCTTTTTTTTTATCGGTTTTTATTGGTGTACTTGCGTTGTATACTTTTATCGTCTTTTGACAATGTTAAACTTCTCCGCAGTTTTATTTGTGTTTTTGTAATATTGACTACGTCCTGGTTGGTTCAAATGAGGCATGTTGGCTGATGATGAGCACTATAAATGTGGTGGTTGGGTTTTTTGTGTCATTAAAGTTGGAAGTTAGCGCTCTGTGTGTCGTCGTCTGTGTTCCTGTCCTCGTCTTTGCTGCGCTTCAATACGGCAGATGTACCAACTCGCCCAAACCAATACTCTCCTGCTAGACCGTGCAATAAAACTTCGTGACTCCTGCTCGGCTACTCAAACAGCGCCCCATCGCACTGATGTATTCCCTCTCCCGGGACAACGGGACCTTGTACACTTCTCCAGTACGACATTTCACGCGCGCTTGCCGGTATTTGCTGTCGCGTGCGTACTTCAGCACAGCTGAAACGCGTTGCAATATGGCAGTGAGGTTTCTGAGGGCAGGGGAACCATCTGGGCTATTTTGCGTTTTGGGTAATATTCTTCATTTGGAGGGAAACCATGTGCACATACTGCGCAATTTCTGGCATTATTTCCGTTTTTGAAGAATCCGCCGTTTCCTTCATGCAACCGCACGTAATTTTGTGGGGAAGCTACGCAGATGCCAATGAAAATATCAAGCTTACAAAACCAGTTGGCTGCAGCCTTTCCACATGTGTTTCAAAAGCTGGGTGCGCCTTTTATGGCACAACCTCGCGAGCGGGGATTTCCAGTACGTAAACATGAAGGAGAAATTGAGTATAAACTAGGCATAACATCGGAAGGTCATGCGTAAAATTGTTGCTTTCGAGGTCGTGGCAACCCCAACTGCGCCAAGCTTTTGAAATGCAGGTGGAAGGGCTATGTTCCCCTGTTATCCCACTCCCTGATTCAAATATTCAAGGGCGATGAGCGGAAAAAGGAGGGTTTTCGAAGAACGGTTAAAATGCCAGCGACACTGTCATTATTGTGCACAAGTTTGCGCCGTACGAAAAAAGATGCAAAAAAGCATATCATCCCAGTTGCTTTCGCCTCCCCAAAAGTTAGGTCGCCATACATTTCCACGCATGTTTTCTCCGCAGGAGCCAGCATGCGAGAAAAAAAAATAAAAAAAAAGAACATGCCAGGTCCTCTTGAAAGGTTGCGCTGGCCAGGCGTACGATATCCGGCTGTCGCGTAATGGGGCGCATATTAGCCAAACGCTGCAAGTTTAAACGATGTAGCACGAGAATAAATGGTCAATATGCACAAGAGTATTGATTGATTGTGGGGTTTAAGGTGTCGACGGAACGCAGGCGATGAGGCGCAGCGTAGTGGAGGGCTCCTGAATAATATTGCCCATCTGGGGATTTTTAACGTGCGCCTCCACCAGAAAAGCGGCCGCTACGGCCGAGCATCGACCCCGTGTCCTCGTGTTCAGCAGCACAACGTCTTAGCCACTTAGCCACCGCGGCGGATATGCACAAGAGTAACTTGAATTTGCCTCCGTACTTGGGAGCCGTGAATTGTAGCGCACAGCTGAGTAATAGAGCTGAGTAATACTAGTCTCTCGGTTGGAAGTAATGAGGTCAAAAGACGTGGCAGTAGCGGTGTCAGTGATAAGTGAGTGGCACTTTCTCCATCAGCGTTGAAATTGTCGCAAGGACGACGGAAGGCACAGGTTGTTGTTGTTGATATGTGAGTAGTACACTTTAGTACACAAGATGCGCCCGCTCGACTTTTAAAAATATAGTTTTTGTACCCGGTGATGTGGCTCTAAAAAAGAATCTTTTTAATTTGCGCAGACCACGCCCGTCACCTTTGGCCGGTCTGTCTATCCGCGGTAACTTCTTTTTCTGTTAAGAATAAACTATCCGGAGGTAAGCTTTATTACTTATCCCCAATTCACTGAAAAGAGAAAACCAAGCTTGTTCTATACATTGTCGCTGGAAAGGCGCCCGTCCGCCTCAACAGGCAGAAATTTGCCCTGAACCATTTTTACCGGCGACGCAGCTGTTTTACCCTACTTTTGATGACTCACTCCAGAAACCTCCGTTGCTAAGCAAGTCGATACCGATTATGTTCTGTAACGGTTGTAAACGAAAAAGCAACAAGTTCTTCTGCTTCCGTGTTTCTCGCTTAAAGGTGGCGACCAGTTTTTTGTAAATAGAAAGCCGTTTTATTGGTTTAAAAATTGTTTACCTGTTAGGTTGGCTTTCATTCTATTTGTCTTTAATTACGTGGCCTATAAACAGCACACAATGAATTTCCGAGGAATCTATTCTAAAACACTGAAATGTTTAGGAGCTGTGAATTCCATGTCGTGAAATATACGCCTCATTAATTTGGAATTAAAATACAGAAAACACCTTTACTCGAAGAAGTAAACTAAAAAATGCAGTTGATCGTACTTTGAAGATTTCTAATTACCCAACATTTAAGGAAGGGGCGTTCCATTCACCAGGTTATTTCCTACAGGGAGCCGTCACTATCTCGCACATCCTAGAACTGATTATATGAAAGAGCTGTACGCATTACGAAGAGTTCTTTGGGACGGAAATCGGCGCTTCGGGGTGTAGTGCCAAGAGCTCATGCGTGCGGAACAATTTAAGTCATCTTGAAGAGGAGTGTGTTTAATAAACGTACAGAAGTTGTTTGGAACGTGAGTTGTTCTCTCCCACGGCTCTGCAGTAAAGCCCGTTGTTATATTGGGGGCCCAGAATTCTGCTGCAGCCACTGGAGTGTTGCACTAACGACACGTAGAGTTCAACGACCGCAACAGACCCCCCTCTGACAGTCTCCTCAGTCGACGGTAAGCTGCTCCCCCATCGCCCCCCCCCCCCCCCCTTCGTACTGCGGACCTCGCACTCTGGCTCATGCAAGTTTAATTGCAGTTGGCAGGACGTCGCTTCACAGCATACCTTACAAAATATCACTACATAGTCAGCAGTTTCCCGCCCGCCATAGACAGTGAAATAAGGAATATGTTGCTGGTAGGAATGCATATGCTAAATTTAAAGAAACTCTCGTTCGCCGAGCTACGCCGTTGAAACCACAGTCTCTGTAGCAACTGCTTCGCGGAACGGAACTCGGCTAACATACACACAGCAAGCTTTTGCGGCACATGCAGCAGCTGCTTGGCAAAACAACCAAATATAGACGCAAAATTGTAATGAATTTTTTTCGAAAAAGCTACCTTCAAGCGCCGACATGGTTGTCGCTGCACCAGGACAGAAATAGGTACCCCCGGTTGCCCTGTGCTTCACGACAGGCTGGTAGCGTTCACCCCACCGCCATCGCTGGTACCGCGCAAGCACATTAAACTGGAGACCAACTTCATGAAACGTGCTTACTTTGCTAAAATGAGAATATCACATTTTGTGCAGATGCAACCCCACAAAGATCGAGTTTGCGCACTGGGCGAAGAATTCGTATGCAATAAGGAACCCACAGTTGGACTGAGAATAAAAGCCGCGACCTTATGCGAAGTGCCGTAAGTCGTGGCTACATGAGTCATAGGGGCGAGCGAAAAAATATTTACACATTAGTCGCCCAAAACCCGAATTGTCGGCCCATTGCGTTGGCATTAAATTGGCACTTTCACGGCGTAAGCTGCACGAGGCAGTGATTGCTTGTTCAGTGAGCCGTTCTAGTGATATCCTACAGCTAACGTCAATTTAAAATTCTAGATATTTGCAAAGACAATGCAGCGCAACGATCTGCCTGCCGCACCTACCACTGATTTCACGATTGTGCCTGTCTTCGTTTTAACTGTAGCTGGCGAACTCATGTAGGGCTAGTTTGTTAAACGTTATGGGCCAAGCTCAGACAAAGACCCGTTGTCGCGAAGAAGTACACTTCTTCGCGACAACGGGACCTTGTATCCGCTCGGATGGGGTCCTGAGGACGTCTGAGTGGCTACAACGTTATCTGGGTGTGAAGCAACACTGCTATCTTGAAGAATGCGAAACCTATTAACCCAAGGACTTCAGTGGACGGGCCCAATTCCTGGCTCACAGGTTCAAGGGAGGGACGGGTATCAGTGAAGATGGCTTGCAAGTTCTCACAAATGCGCGTGCGCCGCGCCAGCCACTAGACAGGAGCACTGGGGTGTGCCATAAATAGCTGCGGGAGAAGCAAGCACGTTCTAATAAGTCGAGACCCTCCGGCAGTGTTGTACGCGTGCCTCTAAAATAAGAACGACCTCGTTCCTCGTTCCTTCGCAATTTGGGAAGTAGTTCTCGTTACAAGTTCCCATATTGAGAAAGGAACACGTTGCAGATACACTATGGACATTGTAACCACTCGTTACATCACCGTAACATTGATTTTCTCAATTAAAAATTTGTGTCGGATAACCCTGAGCCCAAATAGCGTGAGAAATCTGACACTCATATCGAACTACGTATATAACACTAATATGAACACCACCGGCAACAGATTATCTGGAGATAAAAATAACCCAACGAAATGCTCCTAGGCTGTTTTTTTCAGGGAGCAGCGGACGTATTCCAGGCATGCCTAAGTTCAACTGTGGTTCTGATCTATACAAGTGCAATATATATGGCGCCCTTCCACTTGCATCTTCAAACAGGCAGTCATAATACTGCGTTTTGGACGCGCAAAAAGAAATGAATGCTGATTCCATATTACAGTATGATTGTGGAAACAAATGTTCAGAACACATTTTGGGAACTTAGAAGAGTCCTTTGTTTAAACTCTGCAAGATTTGCATCTCGATGTTGGTATCGGACAAAGAAACCTGTTTTAAAGCAGAGCTTTTTACCTCTACCAGCCAACGCTTCTTTCGTGGCGTGCGGAACAAGAAACTCGCAACGCGTCTGGGCAGGCGGAGGGCGCTTTTCCTTCACGAAGCACAGTGCAGATGGCGCGGCAGATAGGGCGCTATTACCCAGCGTTCCCCGTGCTCATCCCGGGGAGCGCGTCGCCGGTACCCTTCCTTCGGTTTTGTTGTCTGCTTTAGCGACGGTGTTGGCCCTGTTTTGGCGCAGCTTCAGGTCCATTGCGCTCTTACTTCCCATGGCTGGATTAACTTGTTCGAAAACCCCTCTTGGGTTACCCGGACCTGTGACGGAATTAAGTGGTCGTACGGCAACGATACGTTTAAGGATTGGTTAGCAGGGCGGCAAAACAAAACGTAGAGACCACGTACAGACAACTGGCCGCTAGAGAAACGCCGCCCTTTGCAAGACTGCTTGTCACGAATGGTACTGCGCTTTCGAAATTGCTGCATACCAGTTCGGTTGTGTTTTAACAAGTATTACTAAAGACGAATGGAGCAACTGTTTCTTATAAATAGTTTTCTCGCAATTCTCAAATTTACGAAGCTATTTAGTTTAAATCTGTGTAAAGGGGCATCGCTAAGCTCACATGCCGGATTGTTTCGTTGTCTGCGCTTGTGTCGCGCGGTGGTGTAGCCCCGAGCTTGCACATCAGGATGGATAGGTTCCGCTGTCTCACCCTTCGAAACACGCCCCTCTCCGTTTTCTTTCTTCCGAGGCACTGATGGGCCTATGCGGGGCGTCCACCGCTCGAGCCCGTCCATGGCTGACACTGCTGCGTTCGAAACTGCGCCCCCGCGAAGCCCAGGTAACTGCTGGCAGGAGCTCTGGTTTCACTTCTTGAAGAGTCATGTGTGTGGATACAAGTGACGTTGCATGTGGAAAGTTGTGGGGGTCGTTCACAGCTTTGCTTTGCAACCACCTCTACAGCGTGGATTGGAGCGAATTTTTTTTCGTCAACACGTCGTCGGAAATGTTGAAGAGCCGTTTCACGAAAGCTCTTGAGCGTACGTCCGTGTTGTAATTGAGGATAAGTTAATTCACTCCCTCAGGCTCAGGAGACCGCCACCGCTTGTGCTCATAGGCGTGTGATAGTATCCCAGCCGCCTCTCCACGGGCAGTGGTTGTTTTGTGTATACAGTAATACCTCGTTAACTCCAAGTATTAAAAACCGGGAAATGTTTCGAGATATGCGAATTTTCCAGATAAGCAATGTTGCGCGAATTGTCATGAAACATGGAGTTCTTTGCAAAAAGGGCGCTACTTCTTACCAGCTCTTGAACAGGGGCTTACTATCTTGCTGTTCATTAGGACTTGAAAGAGAAAAAAAAACATACAAGAGACGTTCACCGGTTGGGAGCTGCGCCCTCCATTTGGTTTTCCCCGCACGACACACCTCTATTTTCTGCCACACATCTGTGCATGTCTCTACCGTCACATGACGTACCACAGGGTTGCTTGAGGAAGCTGATAAGCCTCTAGGCTCAAACGTTCCGTTCGGGAAACACATCGGCTTTGTGGTAGGCGCAGCTAAACGAGAAAATAAATCGAGGGACTTGGGCGCGGCAGTATGGCGCGAATATTGTGAAAGGGTCCGCGGTGGAGAAATTTTCTATCCATTCTCAGTCAAGATTTGGAGATATCCGCAGTTTGGCCCAAAAATACTTCGAAATGAAGGGTAACAAATACATGGGAAATAAAGGACATGGTTCGGTGCCGTAGAAAGTTTTGACTTATCCGATATTTCGAGATACGCGAGTTCGAGTTAACGAGGTATTAGTGTATTTTGTTTGACGGCCGTTAAAATACTCAGTGGCCGTTAAAATACTTTGTTTGACGCATAACTTTGACCGTTTTGGTTTTTCTCCTAAAATGTTTCAAATCCGGAGCATCGGTGCCTCAAAAACAGAGCTTCGGAATGTTACTCTGCCGAATAGAGAATTCGTGTTCCCCTTTTTTGTCGCAGCCTAGTCTCCTGTGACTTCAGGCTATTCAGTTAGCCATGCAATAAACAGTTTTAAAGTTTGCCCTCCGGCTTCTCGCCGTCGGAAGGGGGAAACTCTGCACACGGCAGCAGCCATCAGCCGACTCGGCTCGCCATCGGTGCTCGGCTGAAGCCCTGGTCGGAACCGGTCCGTAACAATACACCACAGTCGTCGCAGGGCTATGATGCTAAGGAAAGGTGGCACAATAACTCCCAACAGAATTCGAGAAAAAAGCGCTAAAAGCAACCTGGCCCATCACGAAACCGTACGTCAGAACTGTTCGTGGGAAAGTTTACGGCGGCGCGTTCGAGCATCATGTCCATGCCATGGGGCGATAGAATATGAGGCGACAAAAGGTCAGATTCGGCTTGCAGCTCTCAGGGATGATTGCTGTTGCGGATGAGATGTAGCTCTAGCCTCCTGTTGGGCGCAGCTGCAATATGCCCGCCAGGCGGGCATTTTTTCTTTACTTTCTTTCTTTCTTTCCAAATTCTTTATCTGTTTCAATGACCTACCACAACCTCCCCTTTGCTTTCCGAGGTTTTCTTGACTGCCAACCCTTATTTCTCTGGCTTATTTTCAACGAGCCCTTCATTTCCTATTCTGATTCGCTATATATATATATATATATATATATATATATATATAGTGATGAGTGTTGGGTTGTGTGGTGTAGTGTAGGAGCAGTTAGCGTATATGAACCTATATAAATGATTATTTTTATATTACCGTTCCAGATTAAAATATCGGTCGTCGGTGTGTGTGTATCCACTCTGTGCTGCATGTGTGTGTGTAAGCAGGTCGCCGAGCGCGCGTTATGAGCAAATGTAGTGACAGATGGCTCTTCCATATTTTTAGAATTACCGTTCCCGTTAAAATTGCGGGCGCAAGTAGTTTAGGAATGTGTAACTCCACTCGTTCAGAGGCTGCCGCACCGCATGTGTCTTGGTTTGCAAGCAGGTCGCCCCAAGGCACGCCGGTTGCGTCTACAATGTTGTTGCAGCTGAGGACGTCTTGCTCAGAAGACGTATGCTGCTCCTTAGCTTCCAACGAGACGGTACAAGCAATATCACGATGACCGATGGTGGGTTGGTCGATAAGTGTCTCATCGGTGGACCACAGCGCCTGCCGCGTAGACTGACACTGAGGGGACAGCGTTGCTGTCGTGGGGTGGTGACGGGAATGGCTTTGCGTGGGTGTAGGTGTGGCTGCCGCGCTGGAGGTGGAGTCCAGGGGGGCGACACAAGTGGCAAGGGACGAAGGCGAAGGCGCAGAGGGTACAGTGGGCGGCTGTGAAGCGTGCGCACAGCGTGCGTGTACCCGTTCTGATGCAGACCGAAACAGGTCGTCCGGAAAGCCGTAGTGCGCGAGCACGAAAGCCCGAAGGTCGTCGTAGGGGGTTGCGCTGGGCGGTGGTACGGCGAGGGCGCAGCGGAGCTGGAGCGGAAGCGTTTCCCAAAGGATGGAGTGCTTGAAAGGCTGTATGGTGACGTAGTTCAGATAGAACATGGCCTCAAGCTTGATAAACCAACATCGGTGGTTGCGTGGCTCGAACTCCGGTATTGGCGGGTCCCCCCACGTCGCCATGTCGGTGTGCCGCTGGCCGGGCGACAGGCGCAAAACGTCCGGGTCACCACTTTGTAGGAAGCAGGCGTGAAGCGGATGAGGCTTCCTACATTTATTTAGGTTGCGTAGACCCGGCCAGAACGAGTGGCCGCCAAGCTGCTGAGTCGCGTTCCCACCAGTCTTGCGGAGTTACCATGCCGGAATTGGAATGGGTCCGGAATCATTCCACATTTTCGCGACCCCGGAATGGAATGGGAATGGAATCACGACAATACTTGAAGGAATGGAATGGGAATGGAATTAAGCGCCTTTTGCCCGGAATGGAATGTATTTTTCCCAAAATAAAACACGTATTTTTCCCAAAATAAAGCACACTTTTCCTTCTACGCGCAGCTTTTTAAAAATATGAAAAAATACGCAAAAGACCCCACCGGTTCAAGTTCAAACATTAGTAAGCCGGAGCATTGAATTTAACAATGAATCAGTACTGTTAAAATCGATTGGCTGATTACAAGCACGGTATATTTATAAGCAGTGATTCTACTACAACTATGTCCTTAAATACAGCGCTGCTACGAAGTTCGTCGCGATTCTCCGCCTAATAAACGCGGCTCTAAGCCGTTGGTACCCGTCGTTGGGAACTATCGCGGTGGCATCCCCCCTATCTTTCCCACCAACTTTGCCTTGTGATTTTTTACCTTGGCGGCGCCTTCGCCCCGGCTGCGAGCTGTCTCCCCACGCTTCACTTTTGTTTTTTGGGTCCGGAACCGTCGGTGATTGCATCCCACCTCGCCGTCATCAGGACACAGGTTCGGTGCTTGTGTCACAGCGAAATTTCGCATATCAGCTTACGCCCCATCTCCCTTCGCGATGTCCCTCCTCCCCCAGGACGTTTTGCAATACTGGCCCTCCTGTCTAGACAATCGGACGCCTTTGCCCGAAGCAGCGTCTACGAAGGCTTAAAATATTGGTTCGAGAATCCACCCGAAACAGGAGAGCCCATGTGATAGGAACTGCGGTCACGCCTGCGCCTGCAAGCTGCAACGCGGCAAGCTTTGTTCCTAAACGTTCCTACCTAACGGAAGCGAACGCTATCAACTTTCCCTTGCTTTCTCGACTCGCAAGGGCAGTTACCGTTATAAATGTGACGTCAGATGACGTGGAACGCGTGTTTTCCACGACGTCTCTTTTAGTGACAGACAGCGAAGCGAAACCGGCTCTCAAACACCTCTTTTAAAAGCAGCTCGTTTGTGAAGCGCCGCACGCATTCAGAAGGCAACTGTATTCGTTTACTTTTTTGTTGTTTTTAGAACTGATTGTTGAAGCAGCCGTCATTTACACTTCGTGTTTTCAGAACTGAACGGCGGAAGCGCCCATTGGCTCACACCATTTTGTTACGTATTTTTGATGAATGAAACCAAAATAAACTTTTTTTCGACCTTTTCACTGCAGCTAGAGACCTTTATTGCAGCATATAAATCACGAGGATACCTAATGGCGCTGCTGAGCACGAGGTTCCGGTTCGATTCCCGGCAGCGGCGGCCGCTTTCCTGATGGAAGGCGAAAAGCAAAAACGCCCATGTGTATGAGATTACGGCCTAAGATGGCCAAAATATATCCGGCGCCCTCCACTACGGCGTGCCTTATTGCCTGCGTTTCGTCGGCGCGTTAAACCCTACAATATATCAATGAGTACACCTAGGCACTTTTTTCTGGCGTAGGGATTTCCACAACACTAGACTGACCAGCTGCCGAACGTGTCCTTTTATTATTATCGTTATCATTTTTCTTTACATCTTTTCTTTCGGTTGATCGCCCAGTCCAGAGGACACTTGAGGGAACCTTCATTGCTATTCCACTGCATGCAACTCCTCAAATTAGTAATACAGGCCTCAGTTATACAATTAGTTACGCAGGCCTTGGACTCAGTTTTGCTGAGTCCAAGGCCGCAACGCATTCTCTAAGTCCTTCTTCAGTTAACTAGAGCCAAAGGTTGCGTGGTGCTAAAGTGTGAACAATCTCCCAATTTCTAAAAGAAAAAAAAACATGACGCAGATTTTTATACGAACCAATGCACTATCGCAGTATACACTAACGAGAGAAAAAAGAATTCTCCCTGCGCATTGGTTCTCATCAAAACACCCATAGAAAGGTCGTGCCTACTCTAAACACAGCCTGAACATTCGCTCGTGCGCAGTGGATGATACCTGACGCATGTAACAGCTTTTCGGCAAGGGCGACATTGCATACCTGAGCACACGCAAACACAGGAATTTCTGAACCTATCCGTGCTTTCAAGGCGCGCTTGACATGCGCGAGTGCTGACGACCTGTGCGGCCCGTGATCCGTATTTGGTGCAAAGGCAGGACAAGGTGCTCGAGCGGTAATTCTTCCAACTGATACCACCAGATCCCGAGGTTCTGTTCCTCGTTAACAAAATTATAGTTCTAACCATGCTCACGACCACTGCATACGCGTGTTAACTGCTTAAGGAATATGTCTTCTTCAACCATACTTTTGTCAGCACAAAAATAGAACATGTCGTCACGTTAGCATTAACACATTCACACTTAAACAATACTCAGGCATGACAACTCGTAAAGACGTGCTGACCATGCAAATACTATAATAACTACCTGGAGAACTGCCTTTGTGGGAATTACTAGGGTGAATGCACTGAACGAGATATGCCACTAAGCCACTATCCCTCGACCTTGGTTGCGTGTTTTGCGTATTTTAGCAGTTCTTAACGCGTGTAATAACATCAGCCTAATTGTGGGTTCATTGGTAACTTGATAATCACCCGATAAAACGTTGAGGAATTAAAGGAATGGAATTCAACTGCCCGGCAATTCCCGGAGTGGGAATGGGCGATATTCCGGCATTCCGAGGAATTGAACGGAATGGAATTTAGGGCACTTGTAATTCCACGGAATGGGATTGCAATGGAGTGGGGACGCCCATTCCGCAACACTGGTTCCCACTATGTCGCGTGGAACTGCAGACGCTGGCCAGGCACGGCTGATGATAATCGTGGCACACGCACACGCACACGCACACCCACACCCACACACACACACACACACACACACACACACACACACACACACACACACACACACACACACACACACACACACACACACACACACACACACACACACACACACACACACACACACACACACACACACACACACACACACACGTGAGCCTGGGATTTTGCGAGGTCGCTGGAAAACATGAAACAAAGCTAAACGTTCGCGACGAGATAAAAATTGTTTTCAGCCAACTTTGCAGCTGCACGGTAAGTTCGCCATGTTCACTCCCAGTACTTCCTGGTTTTGGCGTTTGCTGGTGCACTCCTCCATCCTGCTGAGTCAACGGCAGCATGGAAAGCAGCAACAACGCTCGGACAGGTCAGAAATCATGCGACTTCAATAGCCTCTTTTCTCTACGCTGATATTTTTTGCATGCACATTTGTTTTAAGAAAGCCAGAACCCTCGCAAAATCAACGCACGATATTCAGGTGTTAGCATTTAAACGTATATCATACCGTTATCAGAATACGCAGCAGCACTGTGGGTTCCGAACACTCGAACCAATGGTATAAAAAAAAAACGTGCAGAAGAGAGGAGCTGCGTTTATTTTAATTTATTTTAATTGGTGTAGAGCCAGCAAAACTGGGAAAACGAAAGTTTCGATGCTGTCGTGATAGGTGAAACTATTCGGTCTCATATGTCATGTAACAAGGCATGCAGAAAAGTGGCTACACTAAACCGATCGAGGAGCCTTCAACGCGGTTGTACAACTCAGCAAAAGGTAAAAGAATTTTGTATGTCACAGAAATATTTTTAAACAGACTTCCTCTCCGCGCACGGTAGCCGAGTGGACTACTTCACCTTTTAATAAGGTGCACTGCGCCGTTGTTCTTGGATTTTGAAAAGAGCTACCATAATTTGCTCTGGGATTTAGGGCTAAATTGTTGCACATTTCTGTCTAATGTTGTTTGCAATGAGTGTGCCGTGGCCCCTGCTTTGTGTAGTTATCGAATAAGTTTCTCATTGACACTATTGTGCCTATCGTATTTACCCGATTCTAACGCGCACTTTTTTTTTCCGGAAAAATAGGCCGAAAAATCGCATGCGCGTTAGAATCGGATACGAAACCGAAACTGCCGAAACAGCGGAAATTTCAGCCCACCCATCGCCATCGCCATTTCAAATGGCGCCAAAACTTTTAGCAACAATTTTTCGGACGCAGGAAGAATAGGCGCCTAGGCTGTTCTATCGGCGTTCACACAAATCGTCAAATCGTTTCCACTTGCGGGCTTGATAACAGCAATGGCAGCAGCGGCTCTCTCGCGTTCAAAACGAGCGGTCGGCTGAAGCGTGCACCTCTGGAGAAGCTCTCGGGATAAGCGTGCGAGGCGTGGGCCACGATCCCATCGGTTGAACGTTCGTTCAGAAGTGTGGCATCGCGAACGCACTTGACGGCACCAAGGACGAGATGTGGTCAGCGGAGAGCGACGAGAAGTGAGATGAGTGAGATTACTTCGAGAAATAAATCGCCCGTTTCTCTAGCATTCGTGTTTCTTGCTCACAAAGTTTCCGTGCACGTTACAATCGGAGGTGCAAGTTTTTTCGGTTTTTGTGCCAGGAAAATGGGTGCGCGTTATAATCGGGGGCGGGTTAGAATCGGGTAAATACGGTATGTCTTTTGTAAATCCATGCGTTTGTATACATGCGTAGCAGTGTTTTACTTTTGTCCGCTTCATTGGCGATTGAGCTGTCGTTCTCCGCATTGCGTCGCTGGTGAGCGTTCCTGACGTTGCAGAAGGGTTCACCCACTCCCACTCAAAACCTGGCACTAACACTTGCAGTATGTCAAGCAATGAATAAACAAAGAAATAAAGAAATAATGGTCTGCTTCACGATACCCAACTCTCTTCTGCCCAACATGACTTTCGAGTCCGCCCTAGGTAGAGGAACGTGGTATTGGAGTGCCTGGTTTTAGCCGTCAAAATGCGTCATAGCGGTGAGGCCCCGACCTACGGATATTGGTTACTGCCGAATCGGCGCACAAATTTAGGGTGTAGACTGCCTTCGCTTTGTGATTTTCCATGCGAGTACAAGCACGTAAGTTGGGTATACTTTGATGCTTTCCGCCGTTTCTGACATTCTGCTATGCCACTGTGGCGGACTTGTTTCAGCTTTGCACACTTCTTTAGAAAATTATAGGTCAATAAAATCACCGCCCTTCCATTTTGCGAAAAAGAATGACCAGCGGAGCTAAGGGCCGCGTAAGGAGTGCTTGCAACAAAGTATGTCTTCTGTAAGTTGCGATTGAGCCTACTTCCTAGCAAATTAGCTGAATGAAACATGGAAGGTGTACGTTTTCACTCTAGGCGACGAACAGTGGGTTGTCAGCTTACATTCCATGTTGTAGGCATCCTACTGCCTGTGTAACGCACCAACGCAACTCTCTGGGCCACGGAGCACCGCAGTGAGGACGCATGGGGTAGTAAGACGTCGGGTAAGACACGTTAAACGCGTATTCTGCGGGTCGTGGGTTCGAATCCCACAAGCGCTGACTTGTTTTCCTCCACTTTCTTTCTTTGTCTCTTTCTTTCTTTCTTCCTTTCTTTCTTTTTTCTTTCTTTGTTTGTTTCTTTCTTTCTTTGTTTCTTTCCTTCTCTTTCTTTCTTTTTCTTTGTTTGTTTGTTTCTTTCTTTCTTTGTTTCTTTCCTTCTCTCTTTTTCTTTCTTTCTCTCTTTCTTTCTATCTTTCGTTTTTTCCTTCTTTCAAAAAAACTGTATCTGTTTCAATGTTAATAAAATGACATGCGGCATTTTCCCGCTTGCTTTCTTTGTTTCTTTTTTTTTTACTGCCGACCAGTGTTGCGGAATGGGCGTCCCATTCCATTCCAATCCCATTCCGTGGAATTACAAGTTGCCTAAATTCCATTCCTTTCAATTCCTCGGAATGCCGGAACATCGCCCATTCCCACTCCGGGAGTTGCCGGGCAGTTGAATTCCATTCTTTTAATTCCTCGGAATGGCGGAACATCGCCCATTCCCACTCCGGGAATTGCTGGGCAGTTGAATTCCATTCCTTTAATTCCTCAACGTTTTATCGGGTGATTATCAAGTTACCAATGAACCCACAATTAGGCTGATGTTATTACACGCGTTAAGAACTGCTAAATACGCAAACACGCAACCAAGGTCGAGGGATAGTGGCTTAGTGGCATATCTCGTTCAGTGCATTCACCCTAGTAATTCCCACAAAGGGAGTTCTCCAGGTAGTTATTATAGTATTTGCATGGTCAGCACGTCTTTACGCGTTGTCATGCCTGAGTATGTTTAAGTGTGAATGTGTTAATGCTAACGTGACGATATGTTCTATTTTTTGTGCTGACAAAAGTATGGTGAAGAAGACATACTCCTTAAGCAGTTAACACGCGTATGCAGTGGTCGTGAGCATGGTTAGAACCACGGTGTAAGATATATCTTACACCGTGGTTAGAACTATAATTTTGTTAACGAGGAACAGAACCTCGGGATCTGGTGGTATCAGTTGGAAGAATTACCGCTCGAGCACCTTGTCCTGCCTTTGCACCAAATACAGATCACGGGCCCGCACAGGTCGTCAGCACTCACGCATGTCAAGCGCGTCTTGAAAGCACGGATAGGTTCAGAAATTCCTGTGTTTGCGTGTGCTCAGGTATGCAATGTCGCCCTTGCCGAAAAGCTGTTACATGCGTCAGGTATCATCCACTGCGCACGAGCGACGTTCAGGCTGTGTTTAGAGTAGGCGCGACCTTTCTATGGGTGTTTTGATGAGAACCAATGCGCAGGGAGAATTCTTTTTTCTCTCGTTAGTGTATACTGCGATAGTGCATTGGTTCGTATAAAAATCTGCGTCATGTTTTTTTTTTCTTTTAGAAATTGGGAGATTGTTCACACTTTAGCACCACGCAACCTTTGGCTCTAGTTAACTGAAGAAGGACTTCGAGAATGCGTTGCGGCCTTGGACTCAGTAAAACTGAGTCCAAGGCCTGCGTAACTAATTCTATACTGAGGCCTGTATAACTAATTTGAGGAGTTGCATGCAGTGGAATAGCAATGAAGGTTCCCTCAAGTGTCCTCTGGACTGGGCGATCAACCGAAAGAAAAGATGTAAAGAAAAATGATAACGATAATAATAAATGGACACGTTCGGCAGCTGGTCAGTCTAGTGTTGTGGAAATCCCTACGCCAGAAAAAAGCGCCTAGGTGTACTCATTGATATATTGTAGGGTTTAACGCGCCGACAAAACGCAGGCAATAAGGCACGCCGTAGTGGAGGGCGCCGGATATATTTTGGCCATCTTAGGCCGTAATCTCATACACATGGGCGTTTTTGCTTTTCGCCTCCATCAGGAAAGCAGCCGCCGCGGCCGGGAATCGAACCGGGACCTCGTGCTCAGCAGCGCCATTAGGTCTCCTCGTGATTTTATATGCTGCAATAAAGGTCTCTAGCTGCAGTGAAAGGTCGAAAAAAAGTTTATTTTGGTTTAATTCATCAAAAATACGTAACAAAATGGTGTGAGCCAAATGGGCGCTTCGCCGTTCAGTTCTGAAAACACGAAGTGTAAATGACGGCTGCTTCAACAATCAGTTCTAAAAACAACAAAAAAGTAAACGAATAGAGTTGTCTTCTGCCTGCGTGCGGCGCTTCACAAACGAGCTGCTTAAAAGAGGTGTTTGAGAGCCGGTTTCGCTTCGCTGTCTGTCACTAAAAGAGACGTCGTGGAAAACACGCGTTCCACGTCATCTGACGTCACATTTACAACGGAAACTGCCCTTGCGAGTCGGGAAAGCAAGGGAAAGTGGATAGCGTTCGCTTTCCGTTAGGTAGGAACGTTTAGAAACAAAGCTTGCCGCGTGCAGCTTGCAGGCGCAGGCGTGACCGCAGTTCCTATCACATGGGCTCTCCTGTTTCGGGTGGATTCTCGAACCAATATTTTAAGCCTTCGTAGATGCTGCTTCGGGCAAAGGCGTCTGATTGTCTAGACAGGAGGGCCAGTGTTGCAAAACGTTGTAGATTTTTTTGAGTGGTTGAGATAGCTTCCGTGTCATTATTTAAGAGTGCTTGCCGAGTACTCCCAAGCCCCTATCTGTTCTGCTCCGGATGTCTTTCTCAACAACACTAATCATCTGTCAACACTAACCATCTGTCCGAGGTAGATATAATGGGTTACTTCTTCTAGGGTTTCATTGATGAAGCTGAAGACAACATTTTTGGCATGTTCATTCCTTATTAATATAAATTTCTTCACATAAATTTGTAGCCCCACAGCCGGGGTACTGATGGTAGTTCCTGAAGTATTTTTTGCATGTGTTCTGTATTCTGACTCGGCAAGACTACGTTGCCTGCAAACCTCAAATGGCTCAAGTATTCCCTGTTTGTCCTGAATCCAATGTTTTGCTGGTCCAGTTTTCGAAATACAATCTCACAACATGCTGTCAATAGTTTTGAAGAAAAGGTCTCCCTCTGTTTTAATTCCTTTCGGGTCAGAGATTTATCGCTTTTCTTGTAGAGGGTGATCCAGCACGTGCATCCCTTATATATGTCTTCTAGAAGTCTTATGTAGGTTTTCTCTATGCCGTGGTCTTAAGTGCTTATAAAACAGCTGCGGTAAGTACGGAATCAAATGCTTCCTCGCAATCTATAAGGACCATGCGAAGGGGTTTAGTGTACTTTGCGGATTTTTCCATCACTTGGTTGACGACATGGATGTCATCAATGGTTGAGGTCCCTTTTATAAACCCAACGTGCTCTCTAGGTTGATGGCAATCCAGGCAGTCACCTGTGTGGCTAAATATAACTTCTGTAAATAGTTTGTAAACAACTGAGACTAGACAGATGGGTCTGTAATTCTTGAGGTCCTTAGGATCTCCCTTCTTTTGAATCAGAATAATTTTAGCCTATTTCCAGGCTATGGGCACTTTTTGAGTCTTCGAGCATTCCGAAAAATAGTGGAGCAAGCTTTTCAGTACAATACCTCATCCCTCTTTCAAATGATCTACGGTTATGCCATCGCCACCTGCAGCTCTTCCTATTTTCATGCCTTTGAGAGCTTTTTCATCTTCGTGTTTAGTTACTACTGTGATATCACAAGTTCACCTTGTACTCTCAGTAGGTTCCCCGGGTCTAACGTCACTGGCATACAACTTGGTGTAGACTCGTTGTGCTACCTTCATTATGTCGTCCGACTTGTGCGTAATGTTTCCCTGCTCATCTGTCAGTGCGTACATCCTCTGTTTGCCGATGGCTAGGTTTGCCTTTGTTGCTTTCAAACTGCCCCCTATTTGCAGCATTTTGTCGATCCCTGCGGTGTTATATGCACGAACGTCTTTTGTTTATTTGTTTATTCAACCCGATCCACCGTAAATTACAGCTTCATGTGCTTACGTTTGGCAATTAGTACTTTCATTTTCTGAGTTTTGCAGTTTGTTCTCCAGATGCTGCTCCGCCCACAGCTGCTCTTCTGTACTTCTCCCTCGCTAGAAAGAGTGCGTGCTTTGAAGGTTGCGAGGATCAAGTTCCAATGGTGGCCTCTTAGGACGCAGAGATTATTGAGACCGTCTGCTCTATCTCTGTTCTAACCGGCACGGTGGACATGTGCTTTAGAGCTGCCTAGTAGTGAGGGCCGCAAGTTGAGTTGGCAAGTCATGAGACGTGGCAGCCATCTACTACACCGGGGTGGTCAGATCCTTCTCTGTTGAGGGAGTGCTGTTGAACCTGTTGAACCTTCCAAGTGTAGCCTCTAAGGTATTCGGGATGATGGTTACTTCAGGAACAAGCAGAACTCCATACTTGCATGGGTTGGGCATAGTGAGCCAGGCGAGAAATAGTCAGAGAGCGAGAGAAGTTTCCCTCCGACGACGTTGTCGCGCACGCCTGTAGTGATGCTGAGCAAGCATTTGTTGTTTTGGCTTTTACACTCGCGGTTCTGAAAGAGTAAGCTGACACGCTGGCTTACTGATGAGATTCACTGGCGTCTGGCCGTTGGAAAGGTAAGCTATTGCCGTGCTCAATTGTATAGCGACGAAAAAATAATAATTTGGAAGCTCAGTTGGCCAAACTGAAGCTGGTCATGAGAAGCCGAGCTTCTCAGCCGACGCTGCGCTGGCTGGTTTGAAGCTGAGCTGACGCAGCTGCGTCTAAGCGTGTCCTCCATAAATGGAAGCTTCTCAAACTTACGGTGACGTTAGATTTAGGCGTTTGACTGTAACTGTACCAAACATGCACCTAGCGAGCCAATTCCACTTGCCGAACTATGAGAACAGCAACTATGCGAGTATGGCCTTCAAATTTCATGTGGAAGATGTTAGCTAGGCTTATTTTGCTTGCATATGACTCAGCTAGCGCGGCCGCACCGGCGCCGAGGAAAAAGAAAACGTTTATAACACTGAAGCGCTTCGTGCTACGACGCTCAAATATGGTAAAAAGGTCGTCTAAAAATTCACAAAAGCCGGGTACGAAAGGATTAGAACTTACGTGGCAGATTTTCTGAAGAAATTTTGATAATATGAAACTTCTCGCAGGCTTACGTTATACCGTGGCCTCCTTCGATCGGGCACTGGCGGCGCGCCGTTGCTCCGGCCGTCCCAAACGCCCGGAGAGAGCGTAAGTTGAAAAGGGGGCGTGGCCGCGTTTTTCGCCGCACCGCGGCGCGCGTAGCCTATGGTCGCTTTTCCTGGCGCGGGCGGGCGCAAAGGACGAAAACTCGGCCTTCGCAGCCTCTTTGCGGCGTTTAATAATACAACGGTTACCGCACACCAATGCAGGAGAAAGGTAGAAGTAGTTGCTGGTGCCATTAGGGTAGTTACTGGTGCCTTTGAATTTTCGACATAGACTATATGCCCGTGGTGATGCATAAGTCAATTCATTGCACAATAGTATTCTTTTTTGTAGTCACGCATGGTTCCAAAACACAACACGTTTTCCGGTTTTATTTTTGAAAATCTCGTACATGTTGTTTGGAACGCACGGAACGCATATTCCGTGCGTTCCGAGCAAGAACCAAATTATGGGAATTCAGCCGACCAAAATCCAACCATTAGAAAACACGAAAATACCCCCTATGTCATTTCCTTTTTTCTCCTTTAAACTTGCCGTCTTTGACAGATAAAGTAGATGACATGGCAACACTACTTCAAACGTTTGGCGCAACTTTTTCCGCGACACTATTAAAAGACTCGTGGTATACTTTAGCGTCAGAAGTGTACACTGTCCAAATGGCTATCGGTTTTTCTTCCGCAATAGGCAGGGTAAACGTGCTGGTGCCGTTTATTGGCATGCATGCTTGCATATACAAACGTACAGCAAGATTTCCAGTCTACCATAAATGGACGTGGTTTAAGTTATGTAATAAAAATCTTTATCCGAGTTACGATTGGTATAGTTCTCCACTTGATGTGTTTATTCACTAATATCCCGAACAACTTACTTACAGCCGATGTTGTGCATACAGATATGAGTAATCAGCTTAAATGCTCAACGAAAAAAATAATGCCCTTAATATGTCATGCCCACAAATTATGTGCAGAAGATATTACCCCAGCAAATCGATCTAGAAATTCAGCAACAGCCCTTCGAAAAAATACACATGTAGAGTCGATAGCGATATGAAAGGCATCGCGGAATACCATGACTTTTCACTCACGGCAAATAATTTGGTAGCGAGATTGCAGTAGGTACTTGAAACCCCTAAGCATATTAAATAAAACGCAAAAAAGATTGATTCGAACCCGTGGAAGCATAACAGTATATGACTATTCTAGTCGCCTGCCTATAAACAATACACGAGAGCCTTATCGGTAGTACGCTGTTTTCGCGCACGTGCACGTGCGCACACGCACGCACGCACGCACGCGCACACACACACACGCACACGCACACGCACAGCAACGCACACGCACACGCACACACACACACACACAACGGATACCCAGAGTGTTCGAAACAACTTAAAGACAAAAAAGCATATTTTCGCGCAGCGATATCGCGCGAAAATGCTGTAACAGCGAAAAAAGAATTCAGCACGCTGGCATTCACTCTGCCCTAGATGACAGAGCCCTGGGCTATGGCAATCGCCTTTCAAGCAAACGACCACTAAAGTTGCGTGCAAAGGCAATCGTGGGCTGTTAAACCACGTACGTTAAACAACTTTGTACTTGTATATGATCGAGTCAAAATACATAGATCACATATTAAGAGTTTTCTAGCACGAAGACGCGACAACGAAGGCTGATTTACAACTCAAAGCGCAGGCAGCGTCGGCCAGACGAGCCTCGCTTCAACCTTAGACTAACGGCGCCGCCTCGCGGCGTGTGTCGGAGTTAGCAAAATTACACCGCTCCCTTTGCTTCCGCGCCGAATGGGACGGCCGGAGCAACGGCGTGCCGCCGGCAGCAAATTGCGGAGGCCACGGTTATACTATCGACTAATAAGATCCGCTCGCATCTCGGAACAGGTTCGTTTGCAGTTAAACTTGATTTGAGAAAGCTTCGCGTTTCCTTATCGTTTTTATTTCGACAAAGCTGTAGTTGATTTTGTTTAGGGTGTAAGCTTTTGTGAGTGACAAAACTTTGAATTGGAGTAGTGAGGCATGTTCCTGTAATGCCGTACGTGTAGTTATAGCGAGGGCGATTGGGCAATGCTATCACGTATAGCAACAATAAAATAATGCTTTGAAAGCACCGGAAAGTGAAACGTACAATCTTTGCCAAACTTTTGCGGGCCACGGCGAACGCAGCCGGAGCAAGCGCGCGGCCGAGCAGGGCGCTGCGCTTGCCGCTGTTGGCTGGTTGCAGCGCTAAAGAGAGCGAGGGGAACTTTTAAGTGCGAATGCACTTTATAAGCGACCCCAAACCATCCACCGCCGGCGGCGGCGGCGGCGGCGTCCGCAGTGCTCCTCGATATTTAAAAAAGAAACAGCATCCGGCGCCTGGTTTCGATCCGAGGACTTTGCGGCCGCAGCGCGACGCTCTACCGACCAAGCCACGGACGCGACGCTGATATCAGTGTTAGTGACGCGCCTTATATCTTTAACGCATTCAAACTACGTCGTCAGCGGCGTTATAGCGGCTTGATAACTGCGTGGTGTACACGTGATACTACAAACCCGATGGAAGAGATGGAAGAGAAGGCGGCGAGGCGGTGGGCTGTGGGGGCCGAGCGCAAGCGCCGCAAGCGGGCCGACAACCGTGCATTCGCACTTTCACATTCTCCCCCTCGGGGAAATGCGGGGGAATTTTTTAGGCTTAGGCCTCGATTGTTGTAAATATTGTGCTGCTAAAACCACATTACTTTTATTTGCGCTATCTCTGGTCCTCCTCGCAATTCATGAATTGCACCGTATGCGGTACTGCGAGGGCTGGGCGTGGAGGCTGGGGCATTCAGGTGGCATGGCGAGGCGAATGGGAGTTATTTAAAGGAACGCATTTATTTGAACATTATACAACACGATTGACCACACCGGAGGAGGGCACAAATGAAGCACAAACAAGCAAGCATGTCCCAGACCTCGAATAGGCCTGGAGCTGCGTGGCGTGATGGCACTGAAGGTGACGCTAGTGATCCCCCAATGACTACAGCACATGTGGCTGGCTGCTCGCACCCCGCCCCACCAGTTTGGTTGACCACGTCTCTTGGACAGTAATATCCGCACATTGTCCACAACAGGCACAACACTCATACACGCGGGGGAAACACTGCCGCACGCTTCACTCGTGCACCAAGTCATCTAGGTGGCTAGACAGCCAATAAGCGCATTGTACCGTTTAAGCTGTGGCTGTACTGACTGCAGAGGTGAGTCTACGCTGTCCTGCTTCCTTGCACTGGCAGTTTCATGCACACTGAAGCATGGTAAGGGCCTTAGCCTTGGCTTCGAGGTTCGTGAAAGGCGTGCCAGTTGTCCTTGGACAGGAGGTTGCCGACATCCTCTCAAACAGTCTCATGGAGCTGCATGTGGCACACAGTATGCACAATTGCTATGCAGGAAGTCCTTGCTCGTCTTGTCGCCAAATGCTGAATGGTCGGTGCTGCTGCAAAAACTTTCAGGCATGGGCTTTTGTCCAGCTGAAGTACATCGATGCCACTCGCGAAGTGGTCAGCCAGGTGCGGCACAAGTTGTCCTTAATCTCTTATGGTACCACAGATGGCTCGAGTTGGGCGTTGGCTGCTGCACAGCTCGCGCCTGGTTGGCGCTGTTGACGGGCTTGGAACCTGTAGGTGGCTGGCTCACGAGCGTTCGTCCCTTTTGCTCTTGCTTGTGTAGTGTGTCTTGCGCGACAAGATCCGCGCAAAGTGCCTGCGCCTAAGCGAAGTGCGCCTGCTCTCAGAAACCGGCCTCGCTGCACCTATGGCGCTACATGAAAGGAAGCGGGAAAGTTCCCCTCGCTCTCTTTAGCCGCGTAACCAGCCGGCAGTGGCAAGCGCAGCGCCCGTGCTTGGCGGCGCGCTTGCTCCGGACACGGTTGCCGTGGCCCACAAAATTTTCGCAAAGATTGTACGTTGGTGATGATAATTCGATAGCACATGCCACTGGAGGCACCAGGTCAGTACAGTGCTTAGAATGGACGCGCTTCCTTCCACAGGACACGTTTTTTAGAAGTTTAATTGGGCTGACGCTTACCAGAAAGACTTTGAACCGTTTACACCGACAACAGCTCTGAAGCATGGCAACGCAAACACAGCCGGCATGTCAGTTTTAGAGTTCTCCAATGACGCTTCCTGATTCACTTCATCATAGAGAATTCTTGTTGACTAGGAAGTTTCCTCTTCGCCTTTGTGTTGATATTTAAAAAGGCTTACGTGCAGTGTAAAGAATTCTTAAGAGCCTAAACCAGAGCTTTGGAATGCATTTTCAGTCAACATAGCTTTGGATTCTTGTGGGACTTTGAACAGTAAGAGAGTATCTTGTTAAACACTGTGATAATAATTACAGGGTACGCGTTCGTTCATTGTTTCATCCAAAATATTGCACCTTTCTTGTGCGAATGTGATAAACTACTGGTGTTCCTTTTAAAAGAATTATGTCGGCACGGGGATACGTACGCTTGTCGAACTGTCTCGAAAACTGCATGTCTATGAAAGATGGACAGGATGAAAACCAATTACCGCAATTTCGCAGGGGATGACCGGCCGAGTTCACGTTCAAATGCGACAAACTACCTGCACACGCCGAATCTTTCGTCGAGACAAAAACAGGCGATGAACAGTCTAGACAAATATTGGGGCATCGTATTCGTTGCTGCCACAGCAGATTTCTTTGCGAAGTCTATGCAAACAACCTCGAGCCTTTTCTACGTGTACTTCATGGATGCGTTTACAGTGAACCGTGAGGGCGCCTTCTGGCCGTCAAGTGCCATGGGTGTTGCCACTTCATGCGGAGGTACGTCATTGCGTCTAATCACATTGCCCCTTCCTTTTATAGAATTCGGCTTTATTAGACGAATGTTTTGAATAAAAGATTATACGTCTCTAACAGATAATACGCATATCAATCGCGTTTTCCCGGGCATATCAAGTGCGAAATTCATTATTACTCCTACAAAGTTACATTACAAGGGATAAGAATGTCCTCGATATCATTATCGCTTTAGCAAATACAATAAGTGTTCCACACAAAAACACAGGTTTGTATTTCGTGCTGCATTTTAAAAACCCACAGAATTGATCTCTATCCAACTTTAGGGAACTAAAATGGCATAGGTGAACCTGGGTTCAAGTGAGTATGCATTGCTCGAACAGTCTGAGGTAAACAAAAATAGTTGCGTTAATAGGTATTTCACTCCTTGAATTATTCTCTGCAATTCTTCACATTTGGGCAAGTCTAAGCAGATTGTATATTTTCGCTAGTATTGAACTTTCACCAATACGGCGTATATACGCTTATATGCATTCTCTGTGTAGTCAAATGCTTTCAGTTCCAGTGAAGCCTGACGAAACGCAGGAAACGCTTTTTTGTTGTCATTGTAAAGCTCGAAATGCACTTACTATCACCCTTTTTACTTTACGAAACAAATGAAACTGGAGTGAGGATGTTTCTTGCCTATTCTAGGGTTACGTGAAAAACTAACCAAGCTAGGCACCATAAGTTTCATTACCAATAAATCTAAACTGCAGTTCTGAAGGCGGAATACCAGGCGACGCGTTATACTTGCTGGTAATACTTGATAAAAAAGAGCTGCTATTTTGTACATTATATATTAGAATTGGGTTCAAGTAGTACTCCCATAATTACCCACAATAAAATTTCCAATTGAGAGTTTATTAGCCGGAAACGTGCAAGTCACGCGTCAGGCGCTGAGAGTAGGGTTTCGAAATAGATTGCTAAATAATTTTCTGTTGAAGGAAACGTAGTGAAATTTATTATTTATATGCATCAGAAATTTACCTGGCGCATATTTTCAAACTGAAATTCCGTACTACATCCTTACTTATAGCGTATACATCTGGCCAACCCAGAACCTTGCTTCAAAAATTTAAATTGAGCTAAGTGTTTGTACCAAATTTTCTTCGAACGCTATGGACAAACCCGCTGAGTTCTAACCTCATAGTAAAAACCATGTAGAAAAGACTTTACCGAAAAAAATTGCGCGGCCATCAATCGATTAATAGAAAAGAATTTAGCAGAAAAGTATTTAGCAGAATTACCATTTCACCAAGCGCACATCGATATGATGGCCTCACTCAAAGCTTGCAGAAAGATTGCCGAAAAGAGCTGGTTTGGCACTCTTGGCCCAGAATTGTATGGCCTGCACCCGCCTGCCACGTTTCAGTATGAATAACATTCCAGGTCTAAGCAGGCGCCAAAAAAGGGCGGACCATTTTGACCCTTTCAATATTAAATGGAAGACTGAGTATTCAGGTAGCGACAGTTCAGCTTGTCCGACGCGGAGAAGGCGTTGTTGACTTCTGTAGTAAGCACGCTTTTAACACTCAGGTTATTTGCGTCCACAAGCACATGGTGTGTGTAGGACGCGGGGAAGGACAGGTTGCTCTAGCAAGTGGCTGGGAATATTCCAGCTTGCGTAGCGTTTTTGTCCGTGACCAATATTTTACAGCAATATGTACGTGCTTTCTGCGAAACCGCTAAGAACTTGAGAATGTTCATTATGCATTTGCGTTGGTGTACTTCCCAGTTCCCAGGACTTTTCAATTTCTGAGACTCATTGATAAGAATTGATTGGCTTGGGCGCATGTTATGATTAACATTTGATTTCTTTACCCAGGTCTCATGGTAACTGTCCTCAAGCAACGTGTGGGAGTTTTCTACATCGGAATGATTGGCAGCATTCTTGTCTGGGCCAGCCTAATCACTTCCGTCATCGCTCCCCGAATCGAAGTTGTGGCTGCATTTGAAGCACTGTATGGTATAGTAGCTGCACTTTAACCTACTTTCATTTTAAAAAAATTCCGATAATAAGAGACAATTTGTCCTCACGCGTAGGAGATTTCAAAGGAAACGTTTTTGATTTCGCACACCACAACCGAGAAAATGTGCAGTAGAACAGAAAGCAAGCGTCAAATCCGAGAGGTTCTGAGCTGAGGAACTCTGAGAGACGAAACACCTGGAACATGAATGCATCATCAGTCCGGAATATTTAGGTGCACATGGTGGTGATTGTTGTTTTGAGGGAATTGGTTCTCTGGCCTCGGGTTATAAAGAAAGCGTGGAAGATGTTAGAAATGCAATATTTCAAAAACGTTGCTGCGCGAAACCGAGTGTTCCGCTTTAACACATATACGGCTGAAATATAGGAAAAAGAACTACAACAACTTTGACAGTTTTACTATGACTACAAAGCCGGGTGCCAGGGAATGCATTGCATTATAGCAACCACTGGGAGGAATTTGGGCTGTCAGGCGCAGACGTCATTGCAAAGCCGTGAGCTCTATCACAGAATGGAGACATGTGGTATCTTGCTAGTTTCGCGATGAAAGGTCCGCATGATAGCTTAAGGGGCGCTGATTTTCGCCGTAGGCACCTCACACACGCGCGCGCGCGCGCACACACGCCCACGCGTGCTCACAGACATGCACACACACACACACCACACGCACACGCACGCAACACACACACACACACACACACACACACACACACACACACACACACACACACACGCATACGCCCAGTTGACGGCTTCAAATGTTTGCAGCTGCATCTTGCTGTATTGAGCACGGTCTCCGCAAATGGTGGAAGTAAGGATGGTGCCAGGAGATAAACCTTTGGAGAGAGAGAGAGAGTAAATCGTTATTGAAAAGGCGAAGAGGTCGGCCTGAGAAATAGATCTTGGGCCTGCTACTTCCCTCAGGGGGAGGGTACTGGGGACAGAAAGAGAAATGTATGAATATGGGAGGTATGGGAAATGATAATGAAAGCGCCAAATGAACTGTGTACAAGCAGTAAAACCAATAAACGTCTCACATACAACTGTATCAGATGACTGTCCTTCATGAAAAAGAAAAAAAAAAACTACTGAGAAATTATTTCGCAGTCTGTTAAAATTTGTCGCAACCGAGAGCCGAGAATCCAGAGAAGAGGCACCAAGAAATGTAAGCAGGGCTTTAACGGATAGGCTTTGTTTCCTGTTATCAGCCCACGTGGCCCAAATCTTTTGTTCAGAGAGAGGGCGAGTGTCCCAGCGTAGAAATGCTGTCTCAAAGTTTTTTCGCTCCCTAGGGTACTTTGGACAAGCGCTAAGCCGATGTTCGATAGTCTCAGGACAACCGTACAGAAGGCAGTCCGGGCTGTCCTCCCGTCCGATTGTGTGAAGATACTTACGGTTCAATGATACTCCAAGACGCATCCTGTGTGGGAATGTCTCTTGACTTCGGCGAAGACGGGGAGCATGAGTGAGCCAGAACGTGCGCCCTGGATCGAGCTTGTGAAGGCGTTCATGTCGATTCTGCGGGTACGACGAATGCAAGGCTGCAGCTTGTTTTCGTGCTCAGTAGAGTATCGCGTTAGCATCCTGCCTTGTGATCGGTATAGACAGGAGAGTTCTGTTGTGGTGTGCCTGCTGTGCTTCTGCATCCGCCAACTCATTTCCAGCGGTGCCACAGTGACTTGGTATCCACTGAAGCACCACCGTGTGGCCATTTTCACTAAACTCTTTAAACAGGATAGCGTCATCAGTGGTCCGCTGACCCTACGCACCTCGCTTCATTGGGTACCTTAGTACCTGAGCGCTGGTTTGCAGTCACTAAAGATAATCTACTGCTGTGGCCTTTCACAAGAAATGGTGCGGAGCGCTTCGCGTAAACCGACTAGTTCTGCTGCGGTAGACGACGTCCCGTGAGCAATCCTAAAACGTTCGGTCATGTCCTTCCCAGGAATAACCACTGCCGCTGCCGACGAAGACGCCATGACCCAGCCATCAGCAAAAACATGCGACGCCTTCCCGTACATTTCACTGATGTAAAATAGTGAAAGGTTTCTTAAGACCGAAGACGCCATGTGGGATTTTTTACCGATTCCAGGAATCGACAACCCCGCCTGTGGATCAGGTACAACCCATAGAGGCATTCTGATATTTTGGCGACTGCAAATCTGAGGAGCATCAAATGTTGCTGTTTCGAAATACTTCGGGAGTAGTTTGAATTCGGGTGGTCCCTAAAAACACTCGACAGTGGATGACACTCATGTCTTGTCACATGTCAGAAGTGCGCACGAAGAGGGTCTTGCGCGAGGTAGACGAATTGGGCAGACTCGCGCTTCTGCGATCGTTCCACGTGTTGATGTGCATCGAGGCAACCCCAAACAGATACGTAGGGCTTGTGCCTGTGCCCTTTGAAGCATGCGTTGCGACGATCGCCGAGGCTACACACAATATGGGCACTGTATTGCAAATAACCAGTAAAGAGTGACTGGTAAAGGCGCAACAGCGATGATACCGATGGACCCCATGATTTCCCTCCATATGTTGAAGGACGGGGGTGAAACTTTGTAATTGCCTTCTTAGTGCCGAGACAAGTTTTGACCGTGACAGATCTCGATCAATTGTCATATCGAGAAATTTGTGATGCGGGACACATGGAATAACAGCTCCTTCGACCTTTACCAGGTAGAATATCATGGGTTTTTGGGTAAATGCCAATGTTGCACTTTTTGACGTTGAAAATTCAAGTCCCTGGCGGCGGACGTACGTCAAAGTGGCAGATACTGCTTTCTGAAGCCGTGCTTGCACGTGAAGTCGCGTTACACCTGATGTCCAAATGCATATATCATCCGCAAAGGCAGATACTGACACTGTTTTAGGAAGCATTTTAGTGATTTTTATGAGAGCCAGGGTAAATAGCGTAGGCCTGAGGACTCGTCCTTCCCCGCACGGGGCACCTTGAGTATTCATGGTGCCGGTGAGCAGCGACACCGCGGACCCCGAGCTCCCAACATAAGCCGTGTCCAACCGTGGCGAGGTGTTTAAAGGTGAAGGGTAGAAGCCGTAAACGGTGGCCATTGGAGCCTTGGTCAAGCTCCGGCCGATGGGCTCCCTGCCTGTCTACCAGGCAGGGAGCTCCGGGACCTCTTTGACTACCTGGGTAGGGTCAAAGGAGAAAGTACCCCCGTCTCCCTGCTTTTATACAATGCTTTATGGTATTGTCTAAAACCCCCCCAACCGTGATCGCCCCCTAAAAGGGGCCGCACCGAAGTATCGTTTCCCCCATTGCCATCTTTGACATTTCCTGAATCAGATCATTACTCTCGATTTCTTCTCATGGAGTCCCTGAATCCAACCCACCCTCTTGCATCTCAGTCAGTCTTCTTGATCGCCAAGTATCTTGAAACCATAATAGGAAAATCATACCAGGCCAAAAAACAAAGAACTGGTGAACTCCTCATGAGGTAAATGACAAGCAGCAGTCCACAAAGCTTCTAGCTCAGACTAGACTGGCTGATCTTGACATCAGGGTCACACCCCATCGGAGCCTCCACAGCTCGCAGGGTGTGATATCAGAGCCAGATCTCCTGAACGAAACCGATGCGTATCTCCTTGCCGGCTTAAAGGATTAGGGCGTCACTGCCGTGAGACGCATCACCATCCGTAGAGACGACAAGGAGATTCCCACCAAGCACATCATCTTGACCTTTGACCGCGCAGTTCTCCCACAACATATATATGCAGGTTTTATCCGGTGCTCAATACGTCCGTACATCCCGAACCCGCGGCGCTGTTTTAAGTGCCAGCGGTTCGGGCACGGTACGAACTCTTGCCGTGGCCGAACGACGTGTGCAAAATGCGTGGCGCACGATCATCCTAGTGACAACTGCCCATCCGAAACCCTCACTTGTGTAAACTGCGGGGGTGCCGCATGCGGCATGCTCCCGCAAGTGCGAAAAATTCCAACTTGAAAAAAAGATCATAAACATTAAGGTAACCGAGAACATCACCTTTCCAGAGGCGAGAAAGAGGTTCGCCTCTTGCCCTCTGGGGAGGTACGCTGACGCGGCTCGCCGGGGGGCGGAGCGGCGTCTGGTGTCCACAGGGACCCAGTTCAGCGAGTCTGACCTGGTCCCGCCCCCGCCCCCCGCTGGGTTGCCTCACGCAGCCCAATCCGGAACCAGGCCGCTTGCTGAGGCAGCAGCGGTTGTGGCGCAAACCACTTCTGTCGGGACCGGTGCCGCTCCCGCCTCTGTCTCCCCGTCCTCCAGTGCGTTGGAGGGTACCGAGGTGATGGACACCACGGGCCCCGCATCGACTCCCACCGCCACCGCACCGCCCGTGCCACTTTTGGCATCCCCAACGCCCGCGGCGGTGGCGGCTCAAACGAAGGGCTCCCGAAGGGGGGCCAAGTTCGGGGGGCCCGGTCCGCGGGCACCCCTCGGACATCCGACGACGAAATAGATGTCGGGCCGTTCCTGCCTGCAACGCAGCGCAAGGAGTGGCCTCCGATGGCCAAGCCAGTAGAAAGGCCTAAAAAGCCTAATCCAAGAGTAACAGCCCCGAAAGACGACACATGAACACACACGAACACACACACTCCAGTCATTCTTAAATTTAAATAATGGGAACAGAAAACATCATTCAATGGAACTGCAGAGGCCTCCTTAAAAATCTTGACGATGTCTATGACATTCTGCATGCAAGTCAGCCAAGTATCATGTGTCTGCAGGAAACCCACCTCAATTCTAAACAACAAATTTCTTAAATAGGTACATGGTATTCAGAAAGGACAGGGTTGGCTGCACCCACTCTTCAGGAGGTGTGGCCATTATCGCCCGGAAATCATTAGCATGCCACCCTCTCTCTTTAAACACTGTCCTCGAGGCTGTAGCGATCCGTACGATAATATTTAATAGGTTGATAACGGTATGCTCCATCTACATTCCTCCTGATCATGCACTTTCGAGCTCTGATTTCGAGGCGCTGGTCGACCAGCTGCCCGAACCATACATACTAACAGGCGACCTTAATGCGCACAACTCTCTTTGGGGCTCCTTCAGAACAGATGCCCGAGGTCGCCTGATAGAGAAGTTTCTTACATCCTCCGGAGCATGCCTCTTCAACAAAAAACAGCCTACATACCATAACTTAGGACACAATACATACTCGCATCTTGACTTGGCGATTGGTTCCGCAGTTCTCTTTCCATGTCTTGAGTGGGGTGTGGGCACAGACCCATATGGTAGTGACCATTTCCCCACTTCCCTAACGTACATAGGTAAAGGCCCATGCAGTCCATCTTCCCATACAGGTTTAATGAATCAAAAGCAAACTAGAGTACATTCACACAAACATCTCAACTACACCACACATCCATAAAACACCTACACGTGGAGGAAGCCGCCCAACTCGTCACGGCGCACATCCTCGACGCCGCCGAAAAGTCCATTCCCCAGGCCTCCACTGGGTCCCGCACCCCAAGGAGGCCCTGGTGGAACGAGGACTGCAGGCGGGCGCGAGGGGCCCAGAACAAGGCGTGGGGTGTCCTTCGCCGGTACCCCACGTCAGATAACCTCATTTCTTTTAAACGGGCAAAGGCTTTTGGGAAGCGAGTGCGTCGTGAGGAGAAAAGGGAGAGTTGGCGCACCTTCCTAACTTCCATCAACTCATACCCTGACACACACAGAGTCTGGACACGAATACGAAAACTAAAAGGACAACAGACACACAGCCTGCCCCTGGTTAGTACAACAGGGGACACACTGGAAGACCAGGCTAACACACTTGCACAACACTTCGAACACGTGTCCAGTTCAGCACACTACACAAACACTTTCATGAAACACAAAACATCTGTAGAAAAGAAGTCCCTGCGTGATAACAACAAGTCGCACACTTCTTACAATTCTCCTTTTTCAATTCATGAGCTGAAGGTTGCTCTGAGCACATGTAAGCCTTCAGCTCCAGGTGCAGACAAAATCACATACACCATGATACAACACCTACACCCAGACACTCTTGAAACACTCCTACATCTATACAACAACATATGGCTTTCGGGGCACATTCCTCGCTCTTGGAGGGAGGCCATAGTGGTGGTTTTCCTGAAGGAAGGGAAGGACCCTTCCTCTCCCGCTAGCTATCGGCCCATCGCCCTCACAAGCTGCCTGTGCAAGCTCCTCGAGAAGATGATAAACAGGAGACTCGTGTACTTTCTTGAGTACAATGGTCTTCTCGAGAGCTGCCAGGCAGGCTTCAGGGCGGGGCGGTCCACCACCGACCAACTCGTCGCGCTAGAGTCCTATATAAGGGATGCTTTCCTCAACAAACAATATTGTATGACGGTATTCTTTGATCTGGAAAAACCGTACGATACGGCGTGGCGGTATGGCATCCTAAGTGACCTAAAGTCCTTCGGCATAACAGGTAACATGATGAACACACTTGCCAGCTACTTGTCTCAGAGAACCTTTCGTGTGCGAGTTGGAACTGCACTCTCTAGGGTTCATGTGCAGGAAAACGGCGTGCCGCAAGGTGGAGTTTTAAGTTGCACCCTTTTTATTGTGAAAATGAATTCTCTTCGGAAGGCGCTACCACAGTCGATTTCATGTTCAATTTATGTAGACGACGTACAGTTATCTTTTAAGTCTTGTAACTTGTCTATCTGCGAGCGGCAAGTCCAGCTTGGTGTGAACAAGCTTGCCGGCTGGGCAGATAGCAACGGTTTTAAATTAATTCCAGGAAAGTGCACTTGTGTTTTGTTTTCCAAGAGGCGTGGCGTTCGGCCGGATCCAGACATTCAACTCCACGGTGTCTCTATTCCTGTAAAAAAGGAACACAAGTTCTTCGGTATTATCTTTGACGAAAAGCTCACATTCATCCCACACATAAAACAACTAAAACATAAATGCTTAAAACAATGAATATCCTGAAGGTTCTGTCGCACATCTCTTTTGGTGCTAACAAACAACTTCTTTTACGTGTTTTTACCAGCTTGATAGGTTCACGATTGGACTATGGTAGCGTTGTTTATGGGTCAGCAAGTAAAACATCCCTCAAAATGCTGGACCCAGTGCTCCATCTCGGGCTCCGCCTGGCGCGTGGCGCCTTCCGCACTAGCCCGGTCGAAAGCCTCTATGTGGAGTGCAACAAATGGAACCTACAACGTCAGCGAGCATACACAGATCTCCTTTATGCTTTTAAAATTTCATCCATGCCTCACCATCCTTTTAAATCAGTTTTTCATGATACGTCCATGACTGAACTGCTTTTAAATCGACAATCGTTCTCTGCGCCCTTCTCTTACAGAGATAGAGAGGAAGCGTCAGAGCTTGCTGTCTCCTTTTTAGATACAATCCAAAGTTCTCTAACGGATTTTATAGCACCATGGCATCTCCGCCCTGTATCATGCGACACATCTTTCACACATGTAGATAAAAACCGAGCTCCCACATGTGCAATTCTGCAGCATTTCTTGTATTTGCAGCAGAAGTATGAGTGTTCTGAATTTTATACGGACGCTTCTAGAACGGCCACCTCTGTGTCCTGCGCGGCGCATGGGCCCGGCCTTAGTGTCACTAGAACTCTGAATAGTCATACTAGTATCTTTACGGCAGAGGCTTACGGTGTACTTCTTGTTGTCAATCATATACTTCAAAGCCACATCCCACAATCCATTATCTATACAGATTCCCTCAGTGTTGTGCGGGCACTCTCGTCAACAATGCCTTCGAAAAACCACGTTGTCAATCTGATCGTCAAGGGTATTATGTCTGTGTATGTACGCAAATTTGAACTGGTTCTTTGCTGGGTCCCTGGCCACTGTGGTATAGCCGGGAACGAAGCAGCGGACCGAATGGCTGCTGCTGCTACACTCTTGAATACAGTAGACATAACCACATTACCCTACACCGACGTGAAACCACACATCAGACAACAACTTCGCAAAACATGGCAAACACACTGGAGTGAACAAACAGACAAAAAGTTACACGTAATAAAACCTCACTTGGGACCATACACCACCGACACATGCAATAGATACTCTGAAGTCGCCTTGGCCAGATTACGGATAGGGCACACACATGCAACGCACTCGCACCTTCTCACTGGATCTCCAAGACCTCTGTGCAGCAGGTGCGGAGAGGTCCTATCCGTAGTGCACATACTAATCACATGCAAGGCACTTCACACAACACGACACAAACACTTCAGAGAACTCTACAGACAACATATCCCACTACATCCATCGCTGTTTCTAGGTGACGATGCCAGTGTTTCTGTGAAACGTGTGTTTGATTATTTGTCAGATGTTAAGTTTTTAAACCTTATCTCATATCACGCATAATCAAATCTTGCCCTACACACCAGCCATCACCATTACCTTTAATTGATTTTACTATGTTCGGTTTACATGTTTTATACCTACCTTTTTGTGGTAATCACTTCACTTCATTATATAACTTCTTTTCTGGCGCTCTTTGCCCTCGTTGGCCTTGCGCCATGAAACACCAACCATCATCATCATCATCATCATCATCAGGACTCGTCCTTGTGGCACGCCGCACGTGACGGGGTAATCGGATGTCACTCCATCAAGTGTGGACATGAAAACCATCCGTCCGCGGAGATAGCTCACTATCCACTGATGCAACCATCCTCCAATACCAATGGACTCAAGGGCATCGAGAATGGCATCATGGGAGACATTATCAAATGCTCCCATAATGTCCAAGAACACGGCAGATGTAAGACAACGGCGGTGTTCTTATTCTCGATGGTAGTGACAAGGTCAATAACGCTAGTCTATTGAGGAACGGCCTTTTCGAAAGCTTGTCATGGCGTCTGGGTACAAGCCATGCTTCTCCAGAAACCATTCCAGACGAGTGAGGACCATACGCTCCATCACTTTGTTCACACAGCTAGCCAATGCCACTGGCCTGTAGGACGAAATGTCCCGCGGAGACTTGCCACCCTTAAGGACAGCCACTAAACGACTTCTTTTCCAGTGGCTTGGTACAGACCCAGAACACCAACAGAAGTTGTAGAGGTCCAACAGAAATTTGTTTTCGTGCGTGCCGAGATGACAAAGTGCGCGGTACGTTATTCCATCAGGCCCAGGAGCTGTAGAACCAGCCGAAGCAGAGAGCGCTACAATGAGCTCGTGGACCATAAATGAGACGTATAGGCGGCTATCCACAGTTGGATAAGCACAGCGATGTAATGGGGCAATGCCTGCAGCATTGTCCCTTGCCACATCAAGGCAGAAGTCCTCGGCAACATCTGTATATGCGGTTCTGATATACGGCCAGAGCTCGGAATGGATGCTGCGGAGTGGGTGTAAATGGAAATGCACGAACGATCTGCCATATCCTAGAAAGTGGCTTCCGTGGTTTTAATCAGGAGCAGAACGATCTGCAGCGCTGTCGGCCAAGCTTCTCTAAATAACCCTGCACAAGTTTCTCTGCGCTGCGAGACGCTCTCAGGTCAGAGATTGCTGTTGTCCGTCTGTACCTCCTTTCAGCACGACTTCTAACAGCGCGAAGCCTTTCGTACAAAGCGTCCCTTGGATTTCCTTGAGAGGAGCAAGCGGCACTAAGTGATGCATTCTTGGTTGCCTGGACAATGCTCAGTTCAAAATCAGTCACTGAATCCAAGCTATTACACGACAATTCAACAGAAGACCGAAAGGCCTGCCAGCCAGTATAACGTTTTACCCGTATCTGTTGTGAACGTTGTTACCAAGTGAACTGAACATATTTGGGCTCGTAGTCACTTCCGTAGGAGTCAACGTGAGCGCACCACGCGGCTTCGGACAAAAGGCGCCTAGATATAAGTGCGAGGTCTACGCAGCTGCTGTAAGTTGCGCCCTGGAAAAATGTCGGCGAACCATCATTCAGAATGTCCAAATCATGAGTTTCTATAAAATTCGCAAGACGTCGCCATTTTGTGGTGTTCACGATGCTTCCCAGATCTCATGGTGCGCATTGAAGCCACCTGCAATGAAGTGAGGTCCAGGGCAGCCGTCAATAATCATGACCAAGTGGTTACCCTCGAATCGTGCACGGGGTGACACATATCCAGCTATCACTGAAAATGTGTTGGTCTTACATTGCACCGTGGCAACAGCATATTCATTGCTCTTGTGGGCGGGAACTTGGTGTCTAATGCACGTTAAGTCACGGGGAATGCAGACTAACACTTTACTGGAACTTCCACTCGCATCCGACGAAAATTGTTCATATCCAGATAGACGTGATATTTGGCTCACAGATCACAATAATAGAAAAGTGGTATTTCAACACCCTTTGCTTGAAATCTTCCAGGCGACCTTTCAGACCTCGAGCATTCTATTGGAGAATGAAGTACCTGAGAATTCTTTCCTGCAGGGTCGGTTGTTGCGACACCAGGGCCGTTGTGCTGGTTGTTGGTTGAACGAGGTCACTGCAGGCTCCCCAGCATCCAGGTTTTTTAGAGCTGTCTGCGCAACTGGTGTTTTGACACCGACCAATAAAAAACAGAGGGCAGCTATGAGCTTCTTCAACATCGCCTTGATTTGCTCATCTGTAGCCGAGACTGGTCCGCTATCTTTGTACGTATTCGGTTGCTCCTCTTTTTGATTGCGTTGAGTATGACGCTCTTTCAGGGTTCGAGAGAATAATTCTCCTTTACGCTGCTTTGCTTGCAAATGCCGAGTTGGCTCTTTTGCATATGCAGTCACGTTTGGAGGAAGTGGCAACTCAGGTGCCGCTGGGCAGTGTATTTCTCTTTGACGCTGCTTTACTTGTAATGGCTAGTAAAGGTTTGGATCGTTGTTCCTGGCTTCGATGCGCCAATGTTGTGGCGTGTAGAAGTCTTCCGATGGTCTGCGGTGGTGCCTGATGGTTGCGGCACTGATGACACGACGATGAGAGTTGTTGAGGATTTTTAAACTGTATATTTAGGCGAGAGACATATACAGGATATTTACAGACTGAAGTAGACAGAGTAGGAAATAAAGTGGGTTCCTAGGTCAGCTAAGACTTTGTACCCGCGGCACCCCCGTCAGTGACGGACCCTGACCTAAGAATACCCAAGTGGTTAGATCCTCCCTAGCCTCACCTGGCTAGCCCGGCAATACGCCGGCTGTGCATAGCACATTAAAACCCTGAGGATTCGACCCCGAGACCTCGTGTGGCGTGGTTTGAATGGGTCACTTAGTGTCCACCCGCGAAACACGGGCCAATCAGCATCCCCTGGCGATCTGATTGGGCGGGTTACCACATCCGGGTGCAAACCGTGGTGGGCAACGCCCCCCGTAAACCTGAGACAACGGTCACCCTCTATCACAACAGAAAGAAGGAAAATATCAAAAGCAAACCAAACAAACACAACAAACACTCAAAAACCCACGGACACACGTGCAAGCGGCCGGGAACAAGCTTCTACGAACGTGGCCGGCGCCGCCCGTTCCCACGATTCTCGTCCAAGGCCGAACAGCCACTCCACGCCAGCTGAAACCCAAAACCACCCGTCTTAGCGACCCGGCGCGTCCCCAAGATTCTCCGCCGTTGACAGGCGGTGCGCCGTTAATTGGACCGTGGGCTAGAAACAGCGCGTAGGGACAAAAGGACACAGCGGCCGGCTCAGGCGTCGCCTCTGACGCGCCCATCCCGGGCTGGTACGCACACACCCTCGCACGCCTTCACTCCGCGCGTGCACACACCAACAAAAAGAGCACTTCCCCCTAAGTTGACCGACGTCCCCCTCCAGTTGACAGCTCCAAGCCTCCCCGTTATCAGAAGCGCGTCTGGCCAATTGGTTTTACAACCGTCCCTCTGGCTAAACGCGTGCGCAGGTGGCCGCCGAAGCAACTGCTGCCACGTCCGCGGAAACAGCACCGAACTTCCGACACACGATTTCCCACGCTCGTACTGTGCTTTGCAACACGCCGTTCAAAACAACGCCACAGCCAAGCTGAGGCTCAGGACAATTCGTCTCCACGCAGGCGGCATGATCCAACGGCCGTTCGCTCTTAGCGAAGCTGGCTGCTATAAAGCCCTTCATGCGCCCTTCAGGAAACCGCCGCTTCCCACGCGTTCGTCTTTGCAGCGTCGATGGCGCCTGGAACCCTTACATGGCTCTTGTGCGGACTAAGTCGCGTTTGGAGGATCTGGCAGCTCAGGTGACGATGAGCATGCCGAACCGTGTGCAATGTCCTTTACATTGGCGGATTCCAAAGATGGCAATGCTGGGAAGTGCTGTTCATTCGATGGCTTTGGAGCTTGTGGTGGAGACTCAGCCCAGAAAGGAACGCCTTCCTTTGATGTACCGCGCTCACACGAAACGGGCATATACTGTAGCTGGCTGGGCGATCACCACCGCAATTTGCACAGGTAAAATCTCTCTTGCAATTCACCGAGTCATGTGGGCCTTAGCAACATTTGGAGCGCTCCTCACCTCTGCAGGATTTCGCGACATGTCCGTAGCGTTGACACTTGAAACAGCGTGGTGGAGACTCCATGTATTCGGCGACGACGTGCCTTGTAAACCACAAATTGATCTTCTCCGGGCATTCGGATCTCGGCGGAAACGTCAGCACAACCGCGTCGGTCGGGAAAACTTGCCACTTGTCTGGTGAAAAAGGATCTCGCCGCACGACGAACCTGACGTGGGTAACCCACTGCGGCTTGACGTAGGTCAGGAGCTCCTCTTCTGTGTGCCACTTGGGGACGCCTGGGATGATAAGTGTGTTCTGCTCATAGTAATACGGCAGTCGGGCTCATACATCAACACCACCCAGGCAGTTACATCGCAAAAGTCTGTCCACTTCTTCCTCTGTGGTCACATCGAGTAGTAAGGCGCCTTGAGCTGTAAACCGACCACTGTTTGGTGCCCTGCCGAGCAAAGAAAAGATCGCAGAAAAAAGGGCGATTGGGTTCTCCCGCCTCAAATCTTTGCCCTTTTCACTCGGAGACCACAATACTGGTATGCCAACAGTTTTCCGCTTGTGATGACTCACGACCTCCATTCTCTCCTGATCCATGTCAGCCATCTTCGTAGTATTATCTCCTTCTTCAGTAGCTGTAACTTGCTCACAAGACGGAGCACCAACAGTGGAGTCATCGACGTCACCTTGATTGGGTCGCTTCCATGGTGGTTTCACCGATGCTGCTTCGGAGCTCTTTTCTCGTGTTGTACCGCTTCCCGCTGCAGCCAAAACAGCAGCCATACCGCAGCCCCCGCTGATCTCGCTTGATTTCAGGGAGCTTCTCAAAATGGTTGACTCAGATGAAGTCTCATGCGACGCATAAGGACTATGCCTCTGTGAGGAGGCCGGCGTTCTTGCGGAAATCTTGGCAGAAAGGGCGAGAAAACTCGAAAATTAACGGAGCTGAGGCGCACAACAGCTTGTCAGCAATCGTCGTCTTCTCCCTAAAGCTTTGGAAATCACTCATTTTGCATGCCTTTTGTCTGTCGCTGTGGCTTGACTAGAAAATATGTGCAGTTTACAACAAAAACGCCCATGTATAGTGCGTCTAAAAAGATTTATATGCCCGTAATGAGTAAACTCTATTGTGCCTCTCTTCTGAATTACTACATTGTGCCCCCGCGGACAAGTTGAACTAACAAAGGTTGCAGCCCTTTTCTCGCAGTGCTTGCGGTCTCTAATGGTGCCAAAGGTATTGAAACATCAAAATATATTTCTCCTACATAAAAAAAGTGAAGTGAAACAGCTTGAAAATTATTGGCCCATACGCCTGCTCCTTGTTACGCACAAATTATTTGCCAAGGGTATTCTCAATCACAAAAGTACCACTTCGGACTTTCAACAGCCACGAGAACAGGCCGGTCTCAGGAAGGATCAACCAGTTAATCGAAAAGTGTTCAGAGTGTAATACTCCTCTGTAGTTGGCTCTTATACTTTACGAAAAAGCGTTTCACTCAGTGCCCAAAAAAGCAGTAAGAACGGCTTTACGGGGGCGCGAGTAGATGAGCATTATATTGCGCTCTTCGAAGTTTTATACCATGGATGCACGGGAACTATCCAGCTCTATAGAAGAACTTGTTAGTTCCCCATAGAAAAGGGTGTCCGGCGAGAGGACACAATATCCCCTGACATATTTAAAGCCTTTTTGTGGAATGTGTTCAGAAACCTTAGGTGGAGGAACAGAGGTTTCAGTATTAATGCGAAATATCTGAGCCACCTAAGTCACTCAAAGCAGCCAGAATCTGCAGAGCACGCTTTGCAAATGGTACTCGAAAAGTGTGGCAGGAGGCTTAAAACTCAGCACAAATAAATCGAAAGTATTGTTCAATCACCATGCCAAAACGCGAGATTTTAAGGTAGGCAACGAAGCAAAGTGTTGGAAACAGTAGGTGAGTACGTGTACCACGGTCAAATCATATCTGCTGATCCAAACTATCAAAAAGAAATTTCCCGTAGACATGAGGTGAGCTTCTTTCGGTAAGAATTCAGGTATCCTAACTAGAAAGCCTCCTCAGTCCTCAAAAAGACGTTATTCAACCAGTGCGTTATTCCTGTAATGACGTACGCGGCAGAGAGTTGGGGTCTAACTAAACAACTTCAAATAGCTTCCGATCAGCCGAACGGGCTATGGAGAGGAGAATGCCAGGGTCACCATCAGAAATAGGAAACCAGCTGCGGGGATTAGGGAACAGGCTAAGGTGGAAAACATTCAATTTCCAAAATACACGAAGGAAATGGGCACGGGTGGGTTAACGTAATGAGTATGAGGGACAACCGGTGAACCGTCCGTTTAACAAATTGGCTACCAATAGACTGTAGACGCAGTATTTGTCGGCGAAGAATGCGATGGAGAGATCGGCTGTGAAAATTCGGGTGGAAAGCATGGCCTCAACTAGCACTCGATAGGTTGTGTTGAAGATCTTTGGGACGGGCGTTCGTCCTGTAGGGAACACAACCATGCTGATGATGATGGTGGAAATGAATGACAAGAGTTTTTTATTTATCTCCACGCCACTAATTCAGTACGCACATTTGTGAAGTACATTGAGAAGTGCATTTCTGTTTACTTTCAATACGTGCGATAATTGTTGTGAACTTTACTAAACAAAACAAAGCAGCCAAAGGAGCACAGCTTTCGGGTGCCTCTTCAGGCGATGCAGACCAGTAATAGACACCATTAGTGGCGCTTCGCTTGGGTGCAAATGGGAACATATAGAGAAAAAGAAAATATTATTGGGAGTTATTTCTCGCATACACACGCGTCTCGTAGCAGGTAATAAAGCGTGTACACCATTCGGGAGCATTACCAGTTATATGAGTACCTAAGGGGCTCTAGTAGAATTTAGTAAAGACGGCGTTCCTAACAAAACCATGAATTCAACGCACCAACATACTGCTAAACATTCTTTTCTTTTTGCAGGTATCGGCTCAGAGTTTGTGGACAACATGGTTACGGTGACAGTGGGAACGTACTTTTGGAAGCACCGCTCAATCGCCCTTGGTCTAAAGGGCGTTGGCTACACGGCAGCAGCTCTGGTTTTCCCAAGCATCGTGTCAACATTGAATGCGGCTTACGGACTGCGTGGAACGCTGGCTGTTTGTGGAGCTCTCACTTTGCACGTAACAGTATGCATGTTGCTGTTGCGAAGGCTGAGGTTATTGCGCGAAGAGCGCCGCTCTTATTCTAAGCCAAGCGACAAGGGTAAATGGGATATAAAAAGACACCCCGGCTCCCAGAACGGGCGAAAACTTTGTTGCAAACCGTCCAGTAGTGACACTGATAACGTAAAGCAACTTCAGAATGCATGTAATGTGTCAAATGTATGTTCCAACGATTGCAAAGTATATTGCAAAATCTCTACTATATCGCAGGAAATAGCTGAAATTGATTCAACGAGCTCTGCAGCAACGAAATATTTTGAAAGTGATTGCTCATCTAATTGTTTAGGTGTTTTTTACTGTGGCACGGAGCATCCAAACAAGACTCAATTACCAATCAGCGCCTCCCCTCTTAACCACCCTGGAGATACGTACACAACAAACGTGCGTTCGACACCGCAACAAGTAAACCATGCCAACGAATCCCAGAGCATCTCAGAAAAAGAATCATGGAACGTAGTGTTACGCAAAGTAGCGGCGGAAAACGCCTACGCCACCTGCGAATGCGATACGCCTAAATTCCCCGTGGAGAATGAAATACCGCCCTTACTGCTTCTGAAAGACCATCGTTTTTATATTCTGGTCTTTTTCAGGGCCGTGATCAATTACATTAGCGCGATGTGCCGCTTAATAATTGTCGACTACGCCAGGGACAAAGGGGTGCTCCTTGTTCACGCTGAGCTAATTGCAACATATTGTGCTCCCACTGACGTTGTGGTGGGCCTGATAGCGATACCGTTGCTCGCTGACCGTTGTTGCACACGTCGCTCGTTAGTATTCGTGATAGTGTCCGCATGTCTTTCAGCGACACTGTTTGTCCTTCCCCACACATCTGGCTGGCCAATTTTTATGGCTGTGTACAGCACTTTCTCGTGCCTTCTGTCATCGTTGTTCAACTTATGCCCGGTAATCATCGCCGAACACCTCGGTATCAACCATGTTCCTATAATATGGGGTACCGCAGGACTTCTCACGAGTCCTATGCACCTGGCCACACCGTTTATGACAGGTGAGTAAAACGCTCACCATTATGACCTCTTGAAAAAGGTTAATTGCTTGTGCGAGAACTAAAAAAAATACGCATATGCAGAACCCTTTATGCCAAAGAATACATGAGGTGCTACCGTTACGACATGCTGCTTTCTATAAATGCGTTACACCAAAAATTCGTAGTCGACGCATAGCGATCATAAATGAACGCATATACACGGTAATGATTCCGAGGGAGTTCACTGATGTGAGCGCAAGCATCCAATAAAAAATATAAGCAGAAAAGAGGATCATCGCTTGCGTTAGAAAAAATTGAGCTTTGTGTCAGAAGAATTTTCTCTTGTAGTGTTCCTGTGAATACGGGTGATGTGACGTGTAAACGTGGACAGTTGCATGCTTGTAGATTCATAAAGCCATATAATAAATGTTAAGCACACCGACACAGCCAAACCACGATTAGATGTAAACGTCTTTACTGATTACGGTAGGGAGCTGGTGCAAAAACATAAGCTTCACGCAAAGAAACAAATGGAGAGTTAGGCGGCACTGCAGTTGTTTTTCACTAATATGTTGCGAAATACGCTGGTGACTGGCAGAGCGTGTATCATTCATACTTGATATCTTTTTTCCAGTGGCTGAAGCGTGGGCTTGCTCATGATTACAAAATTACACTTACCAAAATTTTCGTACTGCTGTACCAATGCTGCCTAACTTCTGTGCGGATCAACATCGATATCTGGGGCTTAAATTTCAGCCCCAGCAGAGGTTTTCATTATGATTGGGAAGAAAGAACGGCCCTATTGCGAGCTCTAAGAACCTAAATTGCCAGGTGGTATGTTATATTGTAGCCCTCGGCGACCTCTGATTTTATAGAAATGTAAAACATGTAATGTGCAAGCGTCAAAAAGTATTATGCTAAGGTAAATGCATGCACAAAACAAAGAAGCCCATTCGGGTCTTTTTGTGATGGTGTCGCCAGAAATTTCACATTCGGTGTAGGTATTGCCCCTGTAGTTCTCACACCTGTCTCTAACAGACATTACTATGGTGGCTGACTTAACCAAATTAATGAGGTCCACCTTTCGTTAGGTAAAAGAAAGGCTCGGTTGTGGTCCAGGGAATGCGTGTTGTGCTCGCGTTCTGTGGGTCCTGGTTCAAAATCAGAGACAAGAATTTTCCTATCTATTTTCCCTCCCTTTCTATTTGAGTGGTCGGCAATTTTTTCCGATCATCTTTTGGTGTCGTCTGCCCATACACAGATTTCCGCCTAATCTGGCCTTTGTTGCTTTTGATTGATTGATTGTGGGGTTTAACGCGCCGACAACGCAGGCGATGAGGCGCGCCGTAGTGGAGGGCTCCGGATTAATTTTGACCACCTGGGGATCTTTAACGTGCGCCGAAATCTCGTACGCACGGGAGTTTTTGCTTTTCGCCTCCATCAGAAAAGCGGCCGCCGCGGCCGGGAATCGAACCCGCGACCTCGTGCTCAGCAGCGCAACGCCTTAGCCACTGAGCCACCGCGGCGGGTCTTTGTTGCTTTTGTACTCAAACCAACGGAATATATGTTGTTGCCTACATATATAAACGACAAACCTTGCTGTTTAGTAACAATGACAAAACACTCTGCAAAAAAACGAACCTTAATTGATATGCCTTAGGCACGTTGTTGTGAATGGTTTATGTGTAAATCGGCAGCCGTATGAGTTAAGAAAATTACAAAATAATAAAATGTTTGTGAAGTCGCAAGTGCGTGTTGACAGAGTCGGGTGAAATTGACTTACACGAAAATCTAGGAAGCCACGCAGATATTTTCCACAGTTACAAGTATCACAATGGCGTTCTCGTGATAGATACATATGAGAATAACGACTTCGCAACGTTAAACATACTTTAGCTTGATACCAGAATCGGTGAAGCTACGGAAAATGAAGAGATATGAAAGCAAGAGAGACCGTTCAGAACAATAGCAAGGACGCTTACTTTGCTAAATTTGTACATGGTAAGGATTAATCGAGTGAAAGGGGGAGTCGGGGGTAACAGTTTGAGAAATGTACTTTTAAAATCATTCCAAAAGGCTGCGGAGATGGGAATAAATGTTCATTTACAAAACACTACGATTACAATTAAATAGCAAGTGTATGAGTCGAACAAATATGGCACCCAAAAAAGAAACTGGCGGAACGTTAGATGACACCCAGTCTTTTTGAATACGGTAATCGAAAGTTCTTTTAATGCTAGAAGAGGCGTGGAGCAGCCACAAGGAAGATACAAGAGTTAGGCTGCGCCGACGGTAATTAATAAAAACAGAGACACCCCCGATAAAAAAAACGCTGTTTCACTCAGCGTGAAACCTCTCATGTTTGAAGTGGTGATTTGGCAAAGGGGCAGTACGCAGCCCTCTCTTGGCTAGTTTCCGTGTCAGCCTGGCGTTGTTACTGAAAGTAGCCTAGAGAGGGTGCCGCAGCACCTGAAAATGCCTATAAAAGGAATCTGTGTTGAATTTGACTTATTTTGGGGTAGTTAATGCGTTAGTTCATTACTTTTCTTATAGTATATTATTGTGTACCTAATTGTGGCATAGCAACGGCAGCCGCCGTGGCATTGTCGCGGCGCGATGATCACCCCCAAACATTTGCATACAAGGAAGGTGTGCGTGTGCGGCCCAATAGCATCGACACCAGCTTCGTAAGCCCAGAGACCGAGGTTTGATCCGGACCAGGCGAGCGGTAATTTTTTCGAAAGTCTCTGTTTGGGTGCATGACACTGTGTTTCGCATTACTACGGTGGCTAGATACCGTTAACCCGGATGAACTGTGATGAAACGCCGGGCCCCTAAGTGCTTTCCAGATGAAAACTCGTAGAGGGGAAGGTGGTGCATAGAGAAATTGGTGGAAGAATGACCAAGTTTTGAACGAGACTACACGTACGCCTATTGTGGGCTTTAAAGCATTTATGTACAGAAAAATCTCCTTGCAGGTTTCTTCAGAGACCGCATGGGCTCGTACGACAACTTCATCCGCTTGCAGGCCGGACTCGCCGCCTTCGCTGCATTGCTGGGCGCACCTCTCATTGTGAACGGACAAAAGAACACACTTTTAACGTGGCGTCGTACGATGCGTTTGCAATAAAGTGTACTTTATGACGTGTTTGCAGATAACAGTTTTTTTTTAGATCATGCGCAGGGAAAGTTTTATTTAGAAATCCAATGTATTTGCAAATCCTACATAAAAGGGCGGCAAATATGTTTGCTACATAATAGCATTGTTTGAGGGGCAAGCGGATTGGTTGGTGCAGTTGTGTAAACTTTTCCCCTATCAAATTGTATCCAACAATTCTTAGCTTTAAATCCTCAATAAGAAGTTGGAAATTAATAGCAAAAGTTGTCATTTCATACCAAAATAGATTCAAAGGCAATTTGCACAACAGTCGCACCAGCCGACAAATATTATTTAGAGGCTAAAGTGAAATAAAAGCATTGCTCAGCCTTACTGTTTTCCGCGTGAAATCTTGTACCAAACTGCATCGTTTGCAGCGTATAAGTTAGTAAACTTAAAACAAGTAAAGTGCCCTCGAACTATCGCAAGGAATATTACCAAAGCTGCGCGCATTCTAAGGAGTGCACAGAACAAAACAGGCTTGTTTTTAAATGGCGTCTGACAATAGTTCCTAGCTAAAATATCCACGACCGTCTCCACTAGTGTGAAACATATGGAGGGGCGAAGCATGCGGTATATACCCATACAAAAATATTATGTGGTCGCCTATAGAAAACCTTTTTTATGGTTGCCTTGGGTTTGGATATTTGTACCAATAAGCTATATTCACTTTTACGGATGTCTTTAGGTGGTGTTCGTATCGATAATAATATGGGTGCCTTTAGCTTCTTCTATACCAGGTTTTATGGCAGTATTTATCTATTTGTATCGGGATTTCGATGGGTGTGTTTAGCTTCTTTAGTCTGTTCTATGGCTGCGTTTAGGTATTCGTACCGACATTGCTGTGGGTGTCTTTAGATGCTTCTATACAGGTTTTAATGGCAGTCTTTAGTCCTCCTTATTGACATCCTTATGGTTGTCTTTAGCGCTTTCAAAGATCCTGTCAGTGTTTCTTTACAGCAGTGTAAATTTTTCTACAGGAAGCTGAAGGCACTTCTACGGAGTGCCATAGCTAAAGACAGCCATAGAAGCGGCTATACAACAAACTAAAGACACCCATAAGAACATCTGTACGAATAGCTATAGACGGCCATAGATACGGCTATAGGTAATTGGACAAATAGCTAAAGCTAACCATAACAACGATTTTCTATAGCCTACCATATGATATTTTTATATGAGCTGCAGTCAGAAGTGAATCGCCGAGACCGCTACTTCGGACACAGCGACAGCAGCAGCCGCTGACGAATTACCAGCCCACTACAATGCCGGAATGTAATCTTGCGGATCTCTAGAACTTCTCCTACGGTTCTTCGGTGGTCTGAATAGCTGCATTCTGTAATAAATGCTCCGTGAAGACTTCAGCAATAAAGGGAGGCGGACAAGGTAAGGATTGAAAACACTTCGCAAATTTTCATTCACAAAGATTTTACCACAGGCATTCAAGCAAAGTAAAACCAAGGGGTTTATTTATCCAATTCGTTACATAAAGCGAATCTATACACGCCCCTTCGCCGCCCGTAAGCGGTTGCGCACATATGTCTATCGAAACACACAGCACACGCATTCCCAACAACTGCTCAAGCTTACGTTACCCTCTCAGCAGCCACACTACGCGGCACACTCTCTGCGGAAGTCCGCCGGTACACAAATACATACAGGTGCTAAGTAGTCCGCAGAAAAAGGAACACTCAAAACACTTCTGTTGCACTCAATACTTAACGCAAAAGGCGCAAGTATGGTGGATAAAGTAGAAATGCACTCTCAATAAAAGCTATGAAGACGGTACGCAGCAATGCATTAATAAAAAAACATTTTCCATGTCCGCTCAGTTAGCTCTTTGTATGCTTTCTTAGTTCGCGAAAAGTAATTATATTGGTCACATCACTGCGGCGAAATCTTCAGTTCTGAGTACGTTGGCAATGTACATGTGGCGCAGCGAAGTTTTGGAAACTTATTCCTGATAACCAAAAAAGTACCGCATTTCTCGCCCTATACAGCATGTTTAGTTCGTAAGATCATTCACCCTCGACTTTTGCGTATGATGGAATTCCTCTGCTGGTGTCGCAGATATCTATTTTCGGAGGACTTCGTGTTGAAATAATCATAACCCAGTCACTGTAAACACCTGTATTTACGACACCAAAAACTGGCACATTTTTTGGCGTCAAAGCGTCTCCACGAACACATTAAAGTCTTATTTGAAATTCCCAGCAGAAGGCAACACGTGCGTGATCACAAGAAAGGAGTCGTACTGTGGCTGAAAGAGTACATGCTGGCATAAGCAAATCCATCGCGCAAGCGAATAGTGCGGAGAGACGTGCCCATCTTGCATCTGCCTTCTAACTGGTTCGCTGGTAATAATTTGTTTGGTAAATACACAATCGCTTAACATGTTTTTTTTAAATTGTATTGTCGTTTTCGTCGCTGCACGCTCGAATACTAACGCGGGGCGGGACACCGCACCTGTCCCTTGCCTTCCATCATAGCTTGCGTACGCATCACCAAACCCGTTTGCCAAACAAACACAACCAAAAATAAAACAAGAAAGAAGGGCGTGCCCTCTGCCTTTTTAAGATTTTCCAGAATGTACTTCCGACATCTCCTTGGGTCCGATATCTCCTTGGGTACCCACTACCTGATAATAACCCGTGCCTTTGATGGGAATATAAGCCAGGCGAAAATGTTAAGCATGTGTTAAGGCAGCGCGTTGGTAAATTATTATGTGCCCACTCACGCCTTATAGCCAGGACTGAGGAAAGGTAATAAAACCACGGAAAAATGAATGTTCAGCAAGTCCAGAAGAAACAGAACAGCTCGTACAAAAATGAAAAAACCCAGCGCAGCTCGAGAAATGCTAAAGACATTCATCTGGTTGGGCTGACCACACCAATTAGATGCAAAATGCACTTTTATTTCGCAATACCTTGGAGGGGGGGGGGGGGTGATGGGGACGCTTATACCGTAGTGTACAAACTCGGAGCGAACTCAAGCGATGAACACTTTAGTAATCGCACACAGAACCTTGGGGTTCCGGTTTCTTTCGTTTTTTTACTTCAACGACCAGCCGATCATTTCGTGGACGTATTTTTGGAAGTACAGGGTAGTCAGTTAGTTCACAAGCAATAAAAGGTGTCGTTGGAAGAGTGTGGTATCTAATAAGGCCTTCGGATTTAGGTTTGTTCTATATTCAGCAGGCTCCCTGTGTCATATGACGCTGTTTCGAAGAAGCGTTTAGTCCCGGATGCGGATTACTCTATAAGCTCGTCTCCGCGCTGCTCGCTGAGGACATATGTCTGTTTGCAGGCTCACCCCGCGACAAGATGACCCATCATTACTTTTTAGTCGTGTGCTGATTCCAGAGTACCATTTTGCATTATTCATTGTACGTCTTTAGTAGAATGTTTGCGAAATTTATGCCTCATTGGCTTTGCCAGGGTAGTGATTAATATCTGATGTAAGATATTGACAAGCATAACCGCCGTGCCGTCCGGTATGTGTGCTCCGCTGGATTAACTAAGGCCACAAAACCCATTTACATCATAGTACATAGCCATAGTATGGCCATCTGAGCAAACAGTGCCTACGGAGACACTGATATTAAATTTCAGGGCAATAGAATTACAATCAGCTGCATGCATACGCCAGTTTTGTGACGCCGACCTTCGAGACACGCCTGACGCTTATACGGACCGAATGTACTACAATACGATTGGATGAGATATATTTTCACTCTCGTAAATTTACCACATTTGCGAACGGAGGTACTTCTCCACATAAATATGCATTTCCATCACATACAAACGGCAAATCTCAGTCATGAACATGCCGCAAAAACAGCGGCGACAATGGGGAGGGTGCAGCAGACTCCCGTGATTGCTTTCCAGACGGGCCGCTAGGGGAATATCAGTGGTGCCCCTACTAGAAGAAAGACTTGAAGGCTAACGATGAAAGGTGGAAAGAACAGTGGAGAATGCAAAACAGCCAAGGTAACCAAAAAAGAGGCAAGGCAGATTGAAACGAATAAATGGAGGGAAAAAATGGAAGCTAAAACGTCGTTTGAGATGTACAGAGCTGAGAAATTGAACATCAGAAAGGAAAATTTCTACGATAATTCCCAGGGCAACGCTTTGCTTTATGAGGCTAGAGCAGGTTGCCTGCGAACTAAGAGTTTTGAGGGGAAGTATTCACAAAGTGATGGGGTATGCGTGGTCTGTGGAAAAGAAACAGAAACTATGCGGCGCATAGTGTTAGAATATGAGGATATCCATCCAAATCTACATGAAGGGAATATTCGGCTTCCAGAGGCCTTAGAATTTAAGGGTATCACAGAGGAAGTTAACTTCAAGGCTGTCGAGCGGACGAAAAGAAGATTAGAATGCTGGTGGACGAAAAGCAGAGAGGGGAATATTGCCTAGGACAGTTCCCATCTGCAACAGGAAAAAAAAGTATTTTGTGCCTAATGAGGTTTTTGTGCTTGCCCTAAGCAGCGCTAGTATTAAATCAAGAGTGAAAACATGGGTATATTAGTCCTTTTTGGTGAGATGACATGTCATGACCCCGCTACAAAGGGGAAACCAATAGCAATCATCATCATCACCAACATCGAGTAAATGGAGCTTTCAATAGCTCCCCGGTAGCACACGAAGTACAACCGGTTATACCCAATTGCAACAGTACAAAAACAGGCCAACCGGCAAAGAGAATTTTGTCCACACGAAGGTGGAGAGAAATTAACGGGAAAGACTTTCTTGCGACCCACCGCCAGGGGGACGAGGCCGGGGGGAGCCCTCTTGTCCCCCCTAGGAAAAAGCCGGAGAGGGTGGGTTGCTGGGAACGGGAACTTGGACATTGGATTTGTTATGGGAAAAAGGGTGGGAATGAGGGAAGCAATTTTGCTCCAATCCTTTTGTCTGACTCTCTTCCACGAGTGATTAATCAGCGAGGGCATCAGACAGTGCCAATTGCCAAATATGCGGTCCCTGCCACGGGTTACCGCTCACCCATAGGGTCCGATAACTGGGCCCCAACTGTCGGAGACAGGAAGTACCCTATTTAGTGGCGACGGTCAGGTCCTTCCCGACCCCCAGCTCTGCGGCCGATGCGTACTAACGTCCTCGATCAACTGTCCCGCACAAGGTACTCATGATTCACCAGTGAAGCTTTCCACTATACACGGGTACTTGCAACACCTGCTTTTCACGGTCTCCGGACACCGGAAGTTTGTATGCGAACGTTAAGTGAAATCCACGTTGGCAGGCCAACCACGTTCGCAAGGCTCCCACAGAGGGGAAGCTGTTCTGCGAGCCCTTTTCTTATGTCCTCCTCTGTGCCTACTCTATCGCTCAATGGAACAAGAGTCTTGTGGCATTGCCGCTGGGTCGGGCGGCTCGGCAGAGGAGATCGGTCCGGACCTACTAGCCGTTACTAAGCCAGGAGAGTTTCCCCAGTCGGTGTACTAACCTCACCTTTCCTCGTTTTCCCCGTGCGGAACAACCAGTAGCTCGTGGTAGCACGTCCTGTGGCAGCCAGAGAAGATCAGTCTATAGGCCCCTCGCAGCAAGGTTACAGGGGGGCGCGACCCCCCCCCGGCCTCATACGGACTGTACAACATCTAGCCCCAATGACATTTGGTTACAGGGGTATGTCACTCCCCCCGACTTATAGTGATCAGGTCGCTGGCCCCACCAAAGCTTGCGGTTACAAGGGTGGGCAGTCCCCCGGCCCGTAACGGTTTGCCGAATTTAATCGGTATTCCCAATACAACGACTGTACGCTTGCGGCACTTGCTACTTTCGCAACTTGACTCGCCGGCCTCCTCCCACGCTGGATTACAGGGGTGCGTTACTTCCCCCAGCCAAATAAAGTCATAGTTAATCGATCTCGACACGCTTTCCTGCTTCAATCGCATCGCCAAGTGCCCGGTCGACACCCGACCGCCCGACCTCCGCGTAGGACCTGATTCCAGTTGTACCAGGAACCTCCGCAGTGGCGGCCGTTTTGCACGCTCCCAGGGCAGGGATTGTGCGGCCTCCCCGATTCCTCGAGGAGGTCTCGTGCAATTACCGTACTTCCACGCTCTGGCCCCTATGACATTAGGTTACAAGAGTTTGTCACAACCCCCGGCCTGCAGACCAGTTCGCAAGTTCAACAGAACGAGCCCCAAGCTATGGTTACAGGGGTGTGCACGCCCCCGGCTCGGTAGTGGTCTACCCATTGCTTCAGCAATGGTACGCCAACACTACGTGCGAACTGTACCGCTTGAGCGCAGTGATTACGTTGCAACATTGACCCGCTGGCTTCCTCTCACGCTGGATTACAGGGGCGCGTTACCACCCCCAGCCTTTGGCATCCTCCCACACTGGATTACAGGGGCTCGCTACTTCCCCTAGCCAAGAGAGGTCATAGTTGCTCCACAAATACCATCTTTCGGGATAAAAGGGATCCTCTGAGGAACTCCCCGTGGCTCTGCACTCTCGCCCCCAAGACTGAAGGTTACAAGGGCACATCAAGTTCCCTCGGTGAGCAGACCAGTTCGCATTAAAGGCCCCTTCCATGCTCCGGTTACAGAGGTTTTGCTACACCCCCGGTCTCATTGTGTGTACCCATGCTTCAGCATGGCACGATAAAACGAACTGTACTGCATGTACCACTATGACTTGGGTTACAAGGGCTCGTCACCTCCCTCGGCGAGCAGATCGGTTCGTGTTTATAGGCCCCTTCCTAGCTGCGGTTACAGGGGCTCGCCATTCCCCCGGCCTCACCAACAGGAAGCACACGAGGCGTTTAGCCTTAACACACTAGGATGTCCTTCATTTGTATTAAGAAGATTGTATAGTTTAGCCTCTTCAGCGCCGGGTGCATAAAAACTAATAGCTGTCTATAGCCTATTTTATGCACTTATATGGGTAACCATATGAACCCATTGGCGGTGCGAGCTCATCATAAATGTTTCCGTAGGTGCCCATAGGCCATTTTTGTGCGGGTCAATTTATTTTAAGAGTGTAAGTCTCTCTCTGGCCTCACGGTGCGTGCTGATGGGTCACCGGAGAAGCGCCGGTGGGAGGAGCAATCGCGTGCTTGCTGTTGCGGAGGCGCCCTCTCTTGCGTTGAACCGGATACAAGCAATGAAATTAGAGACAGACTGGCCGTAAGTTGTCTTCGTGACACACGCCGCAGCAAGCTAAGAAGTATGCTAAGCAGTAGCGCGAGGCGCTGAAAATTGACCCGGTGTTTTCTTTTAGTACGCAGATTTGCCGATAGACATGAAGAGTTCTGGAGCGAGGCGTTTGGCGAGCAGATCGGAAAACGTGTTTAAGGCCCCTTCGTTAGCTGCGGTTACATGAGGGCCCACTCCCCCGGCCTCACCAACAGGAAGAATACACACGAGGTGCTTGGGCGTTTAGCCGTTTTAAACACACGCGTGGCTCTCCGTTTTCTCCCCGCGTATATAGGATGTCCTTCATTTGTATTAAGAAGATTAGTTTATATTGTAAAAACTTAGCCTAGGCATTGTTTCGACCACTCTGGCGCCGCGAATTTATTTAGTGCGAGAAAAATCATAGAAAATGCTGTCCTCCTCTCTTTACGCTCGCCCATTTTCTGTGGCGTTTCCGTGTGACGTCAGCAGGAGATGAGCTGGAAAATGGCTGCGTACTGCACGGTTCGCCGACCAGCCGCCGAGTCAGTCGGCCCAGCGTTTTCCGCCGGCCGCCGAAGGGTCGTGCATTCGCTCGCTCAATTGAAACTAAGCCACAACACCTTTGTGTGAAAGAATGTGCCTTTCCTTAATTTGTTAGTTTCTACACTGTGTCAAACTCAGAGTCCGGGTCGCTCCACACAAGCGCTGCACAAGTGCACATGCGACGCTTCGCTGACTTTACGCTAGTAGGAAAAGGCTAAGGCCAATTGAAGGCGGGAGAAGAGTCAGCGAACAATATAGGTACTAAGAAAATAAAATCACCTGAAACTTTTACCGTACAGCGCAACACTAGGGACAGGAAGACTTTTTGCGTGTAAACAAGCACAGCGACGAAGACATCTGGACGCTTTTCCGTCAAAGAAATGCAATTGTGACGTGAGATATTGTGGAAGTTTGGGGGACACTTACTGCAGGAGGATATACAACAAATAGTCACATAAAGTACTTAAAACTTAAAATAAATAAAAGTGTAAGGTCATACATTATAAACCTTATATATCCTACCCTACCGGCGCCGGCTTGGCCTAGCGGTCTAAGGCCTGGAATTTGTTTTGAAATGCAAGTTCGTCCCCGAGGGTACGTGTATTTTTTTTGTAAGTTGATTTTTTGTATGCGGCCGAGTTTTCTGACTGAGTTCACCATTTTTGGGCCGTAACGTTCACTGCTCCACGAGCGAGATCGCAGAACGCGCGCATATGACAATACGCGCTAGCGAGTTCTCGTTGGCGTGCGTACAAAGGCCTGCGCACACCCTTGGCTGGTCGAACGTTTTCTCAAGCCCGAATATGCGGGAAAAGCACATGGCATGAGAGTCTGCGGTGACGCGAGGGCGTTCATCCACTGGTAGGCCTCCTGATTTCTACGATCCAAGCCGCCCTGGGAGGTTTATCTAGACATTTGGCAGCCGACAAATGGCAGAAGCGCGGTACAATAATTGAGAAATCGAGAATGCCCTCCAACAACGCCCAATGTCAAGCATGTTGTTACAGAACCGAAACCGACCATGGAAGACCAAAGTAGGATTGCTAGTTTTTCTTCTTTCGCGGTAAAATAATTACCTGTCAGGCGTGCAAGCCACTTAAATACCTGGCCGTGTATCTGCGCACTTCGCAGCATATGTCGACGGAGGACGATAGTCTTGTGCCGCCTATAGGACGGAAGTGCATTTTTTTCTTCCTTACGCACCTCTCACGCTCATCCCCTTCTGTCTGGCTCCTTTCAAGATAAACAGGGTGGAAGTTTGCTCCATTCTGCTTTACTGGGTTCCACCACTTGTGCGCCATTTATGGAAACCTTTGGTTACTGCTGGACTTGAAACGCTGCCACAAAGGTTATGCTCGGGCGCGAGCCCTTTGAGTGTTTTCAGGGCATATTTGCTTTATCCGCCATTCCAAATATCAAGCGCACAACTATTGCGAAATAACTGGCACCGCCTAGTCTCACTTATGTACTGATGTTTTGCTGAAATATGCGTAATGTTTTCTTTCTGTTCAACAATGTTGAAATAGGTGAAGTATGGAACCAGATTTAATGTCTAGGAAAGGTTTTGTGGGTATGAAGTTTAACTTCTGGTTCCATAATCCTTTCTCCTTTGGACGGGTGGCTGAATCGAGTGACGGCCGGACAGGCAGACAGACAAACGAACTGACATTTTCAGTCTTAAAAACACGAAGAAAGACTATTTTTTTAATATTGCACCAGGACGACGGGCACGGCGTCAGTGAGCTGCGTGTCCACGCTCCCAGCCCCTCCACCCACACCCGTGCGCGGTTAGTATTAACGGGCAACCAGTGATTCCCACGTGCTTAGACCTAAAGGAAAGCACCTAAAATGTCGCTCCAGAATCCTTTTAAGCTTGATGGGAAAAACACCGACCAAACCAGCCAGATCCCATTAGGGTACACTTCCCTAACACCTGCTCGTGGCTGCGGAAAACGTACGTTCTACCCCCATTTATGGACCCACGCACACTATATGTCACAACCGCGGCATATACAGCTTTGCTGTAACACGCTAGGTGTGATGCAACCTGCTGTGCTCCCAAATGTTATTTAGTAGCGCCTGAGTACACAAACGGCCCCCCAATGTTATTTTGTAGCGCCTGAATACAGGAACGGGTCATTTATTTCACATGTAAAAAGAGTCAGCCGAAAGCTTGTACAATTTATAATCACTGTCTTTAGGCAGAGAGGATGCAATGTTCGACCGTATCAGGCGTGTCATTGCAGAACGCCTCAGTTTTAGGGGAAGGCGGAGTTGCGGTGATTATAATAAGGTCAGGATAATATGTCGGGGAGGGTGAAACGCCTTCAAAATACGATTCATGCTATTCGCTGATTATTGAAGCGACGTAATCGTTCCAGGGCAGCGCGCTACAAACATGCGCGAGTGGGGCGTGCCGCATCTTTGAGTGCGTTCTCTCGCTCCACTGCTGCACGGTTGGCTACTGCGGTCAAGCAAATCCAAATAGTCCATTTGATTTTACTTATACTTTGTTAATCGGTATTTCACTACAAAGTTGATGTTATCTTTTATTCCACGCGTCGATACGAGCTTTCTGTTTGAAATTTCTCGTCCTAAACAGCAGTTTCTGCCGATGGTGGCAGACAGTGCACTCACTTGACTATGGCCGACTGGCAAGAAAAAGAAATCGGGGGAGGGAAGCGTGCCCTATTAAAAACAGTTGTGGCTTGTATTGCGTTATGGAAACCCTCCGCGTTTCGACCAAAATTTCCCCGGGGAACTCCAATCTGCTTACATGCTTGTAATGTGAGAGCCTGGCGATGCTTATTAACAACTTCTTTTCTGATACGTTGTACTTGCGCCTTTTTCCTCGCTTTCGTTTCTTTGCCTTTTGGCACGAATTACTTCAAACGGCTTCTTTTCTGCTGTTGTGTGTTTGTGTCAGTTTTTTCCCTTTCATTTTTTTGTCTTAGTGTGTGAATTACGTCAGCAAGCAGGCTGCAACACGTGACAACCTCCCTAGAATCGGGGTACTGCGAAGGTGGTGTGCACCTATCCTTCTACCATGACATCAAGTTCAATCTTCACGCTGCACGTAGTATTCTACAACTATTACTCTTATAATTCGCAGTGTTATGAATTTTGCCCACCGGTACATTAGTTCCTCGAAGCTCCCAATCGCCCGCAAATCCCACAAGTGGCCATGTGCAAGAAAGAAGGGATAGCAAGAAGGACAAAACTTTTCAGATTTTTTTTGCTTTATTTCATTTGGCTCTTCACCGCTCTTGTTCGACGAAGCTCTCCACAGTTGTTTTTTTTTTCATACAGTTCAATCCCCTCACAACCCCTTCTTCCGTTCGCACCCTTCCAACTCTCGCTTACCTCCCTCTGGCGTCACGCGGTTACTTTATTCTCAGCTCTACCCTTTATACGCTTTCTATGCTCTGCTTCCTGGAATACCAAGGTGACGCTGAACATAACCAATTGAAAAGTGTAACGATAGCCCCTTACAATAGACACGTGGCGCTGATTGTATTGTAGCAAGGGTAAGCAACCGATGCAAGTGGCCATAAAACTATCGGAGTATGCGGCGTACCAGCATCGGCATTGAAGAAAAGGGAGGTAGGAATATATCCAATGCAGAGGCGAAGATGCGCGATAAGACATGTCACGGGAAGGACTCCAGAAGTTGAATACGCAAGAAACCCGCTGAGTTATCTCAACGCTCGGACCTGCGTTCGGCTTCACCCCTGCGAATAAACCACCTCGAGCTGCTACGGGTGCGTCGAATGTCTCCTTGACAGTATATGTAATACCAGAGTCCTTCAATGCTTCTCTGGTCATGAAACTCCTGGCCAAGTTTCGTACGGGGACAAAGGCTACCGCGAGGGGCGCTACTGCAGATCGGAGAGCATCGGGCGGGCGCCGCTGCTCTGTAGCCAGACCGGCAGACACGAACGCAGTAGCAGCATGCCCGTTCGCATCAAAATTTTTCGCTACTCACAAAATGATAAGTCCATTTAAGCGGCCCACGACAAGTAAAGCGACAGTGCACTGCTGATACGGCGGCGAGCGTCTGTTTTATCTGACTTCGTGGTCCGTTCTATGCCAAACGCGCTCTGACCACGCCCCCGGCTGCCCTCCGATCAACACCAGCGCCGCGGCGCGGCAGTGTACGAAGCTCTCCCTTAGCGTGACAGCGACGTTTCATGACCAGAAAGGCATTGAAGGACTCTGGCAATGTCAGTAGCTACACTGCCAGTAGCGTTTTCCCACGAAATGCGCTTCACGCAACCTCTTTAGGGAAACTGTCTGCCGGGCTGATGATAAACAAAACGCACGGTCATGCAACGGCTCGTTCGAAGCTGTTTCGCGAGCTGACGATAACTGATGCGCACGCTCCGGCTGCAGGCAGACAGACGCGCGGTAGAAACCTGCGGAAGCCATGTCCGCCAAGCCGCCTAAAAGAAAGGTGAGGTCTGTGAAATACGTCTCGACTGATCATATTGCGCACACACCGGCTGACGGTCGAGTGTTGGTGGTCGACGGTGTGGTCGCCGCAAACGCTGCTTTAGAAGCTGCCCGTCGCGTAAACCGCAGCGCACCCAACACTTTCTTCTCGATGGTGAAGGAGCGAAAGCCCAAAGCTAAGTCGTGGAAGAGCGAAAGGTTAAGCCGTCGCAAAGCCAGGCAACTGCAGAAACAATGCACAGCACTTCTCGAGAGATAAAAACGAGCTCGAAATTCCTCCTTCGTTTGAATGTGCCGTCAGGGTAGAAATACGCCGATCACGGCGACCATAACAATAAACCACGCCACATCAGCCGCGGCAACGGGCATCCCGAGTTCTAATCGACCTTGACAATTTATGCCCGAGTTACCTCCGAGTTTTAATGCCAGTGAAACACGCTCAGCCCATTCGTGAGGGCGGCGTAGCAACCGAGGCCAGACCAAACCATGGGTTCCACTTTGTGTGGGCGGACTGTCAAAGCCACAAAGTCGTCATTTGATGCCCGCCTGCAGAGACGAGAACGTAGCTCCACACTAAGTCCCCAGGCCACCGTCAGCCAATGGTGCCACAGTCGCGGCGGTGTTCGGTCCGAACTGGAGTTCACTTTTTTCCGAGCCGATATGAGAAGCCAAGACGACACGATTGTCTGACGGGAGCCTTCTTCATACACGGTGAAGACACATTCGATGACAAATTACACAACTTCAATGTTTAACACGCACTCGCCAATGCTCAAACATGCTCTTGACACGGGATTATTTCTGATGAGCACGCACCGTGCACACTCAACCAAACCCTGAACAAAATCATCATCGGTAGTCAGGAGCAGGGCACGTTCCGTTAGCTACAGTGAACCCCTTTGATGACTGTGTTAGTGCTTGCACAGAGCTGCACTGGGCCAACCCTCAAGCCACGTCGCAAACAAACCATCGTCCATGTAAATTATATTGGGGAAAAACCAACGCCTTCATTTCGACCGAAAAAAACACAAATTTGCAAACACGATGCCGCTATATTGGCCTCTTGAAAATATAAATAAAATGAAGCCTATTTCAAATGTCTTGTGCAGTATTTTCGTCAAACATGGCGTCAGAAAATCACCGCAATCATGTGGTGTTCTACTTGGAAAAGTTTTACCTTCACTGTTGCCGCCATAACGCACATTCTTCCAAAGTTTCCAAAGATGGGGCTCCGGAACTTGTGGTATTCAGGTACACGCTACTGGTAGCTTGCATGGCCACCTGCCACGTACTCCTGTTCACAGGAACATCAGCGTTTGCATATTTTATCGTGCATTAACGTGAGTGCTTTGCACCGAGCAAACCTCTTTCCTAAAAAAGTGTTGAATTGAAATAGGCGACTTGTGTATAAGCACTCCGAGTGCACGCTTTAAAACAGAAATGTAAGACATAAATTATATTGATAAATCCGGCCAATCTTCGACAAAAGAAGAAGGGCACCATTTTAGTATGCTCGTACAATGGTTCTGACCAACAGCGTGCCCAAATACAGGAAGGAAATGGAAGAAATATAGATTTTATATTTTAGATGCGAAGCATCTCATGCTCGGGGCTGTGTCCTTCCCTCCCTCGTTGTCGTCGTAGTTGTCCGCCGTCCACACTCTACTGCGCATGCGCGTCTCTTCAGCCCCGTCAGCGTTTGGGCTGACGTCATCGCAGTCCACTATAAAGAGAAAAGGTTAGGCATCGCCCTGTTTCAATCCCAGGACTCTCTGGCCGCAACGGGAGGTACGTTGCGCTCTTCCCACTGCGCTACTAACCTAGACGGGAGCATGTGCTACGAATGCGCCTTATCTTCCTCACTCATTGAAACTACGCCAAGAAGGTACTGATACAACGAATGCACTTGAATCCTAAAGTCAACAGAACTAGACGAGCTGTAAACTGATAGAAACTTCAGTCGACCCCATGGCTGCTTCAAATACTACTCAGGGTTCCCCTACGGGAAGATGGTGTAATTTGTTTGCATTGTAAAAGTATGTTAATTTTTATTTCTTCAAATCCACTAACCTGGAAATCCTTTGGAGGTACAGAAAATGTATTACAGAGAAATTTCTTATATACACTGTGCTAGAAACATGAGTGTTGGCTATCAATATTTGTTTTATTGATGTGGCATTCTCTCATCTATTTGTATAACACATGAAGCTGTTACGCATGTGCAAGTTTGGTTTTGTTTTTTTGCCGTGACTGAAGACACCGTTATTAGCGTTTACCGCTGCCCTATTTAAATGAGGTTGCAGGCTAGCCAGCTGGTCATGAAATTTTTTGGCAGCTCGTCTTCAATCTGGTGATGAAGAATCTTTGCACCAAGCTGAACACTGTCCCAAATCTTTAACGTGTCATATACGCTGACGAGTTCACACTCTGGTTCAAAAAGGGTAACCCTTGCGAGCAGGAATACACATTACAACAGGGCCTCCGTATCATCATCGGCCATGCCCTGGACGTCGGAATCATCTGCTCAGACTAGAAATCAGAATAGGTAGTTCTATTGGGCAACAGCACCAAGAAAACTAATCAATACTGCAACCTTATCATTTTGACCAGAAACAATTTACCCATCCCTCGCCGTAGCCACATCATCCTCTCAGCGACATCAGAGCTTCATCCTCCAAACATACGGTAAAGTCAAAGAACGGGTGAAATATATCATTGCCCAGGATAATCAAATTTATCAAATGCTCCGCCGCATAACGGGGCACCATAAAGGGTTCAAAGAACACGAGATACGCAAAGTCGAAGCATTGGTGTTCTCATGCGTCATGGACGCATATCCCTTTCAGCGCCTTACCAAGACACAAGGCAAGGAAAAAGAAACAAACATTAGGAAATGAACCCGCATAGCATTGGGAGTGCCCCTCTACGCTCACACGGCAATAATTAATGACGCTGCCCTTCACAACACCTTTGAATAAAAAGTCTCAGTTTACCATGAAGATCAGCGCCACTGTCTGATAATGTCAGTGCAAGGGAGGGAAATTCTTCGCACCCTCTGGTACCCCATGGACCACCTTCCACCCATTACCTCCCCTCCTCCGCCCACCTGGAGGAGCTTACCAAGAAACACATTGTAACAAATACCAAAGCACATGAGTCCAGGCAAAGATCAAGTGCGTAGAGCATCTTCCTCTCAAAGCCTGCCGCAACCAACCCAAGTAGCCTATTACACGGATGCCGGTTTTGTGGGACATACAACAACGACCGCATTGGTTGGCCCTAGCGCAGAACACAGCATCACGCCAACGTCCCCTCACCCACAGCGGCATATACTGAGGCCATTGCAGAAGCCAATACACTGTACCAGCAACAGACCGAGCACATTAAAGTCCGCACGGATAGCCAGCTTCGTCACGACTGCGATTCCAGCCCCTGTAAATACTGACCTGAAACCATACATGCACGTTGATCCCCACCTACACATTTGACTCGAATGGATCCCTGCCCGCCAAGGCATAGAGGGTAATGAACGAGATCACGCTCTAGCCCGCGTAGCTTGTTGTTCGGGCAGTCCTCCGCCGTTGCCTGAAGAATGCAATTCAAAAGACGATAGAGCGATGAATAAATAAAGCCGCCGCGAACATCTCGGTAACCACCAGACAGCAAGAATGCTACTTCTCTCACCATTTATATTCATGTCACGAAGACAGGTTGCATACATAAGAGAGCCGCAGACATTGTATCCAATTTGCGAACTGTTTCTCTTCTACATAGAGATGTTTCCATGCTGACCGCACGTAAGGTATGCGGTGGCTATCCGGAAAATGAACAGACACATTGGCGAGGTGTACTGGCCATCTCGTCTCCCACATTTATTTCGACCAACCCTTTCCCCCTGATATTGCATACTCGTGGTCTAGCGTGGCCGCTCTCCCTGAAAATCTACCCGCCGCCCTGTGGCCCCGTTGCCTGCCCACATTGAAACTATTTGTTCACCTCCGTTAAGTCCGCCACAGCCGGAGGACCGTAGAACACCCCCTTCCCCCGGGGTCTCATCACCATACGACTTGGTCTTGAGCTTCCGAGTAAAGTTTGCTCTGTCTCTCTTTCACATTGTCTTTCTTGAGGCATAAATAAGGTTATCTATTACAATACTAATACTTTCCTAGACGTCTCATCACATGGTTGTGCCTTTGGGTTTATCAACCAGCTGCGTTTTCTAGATCATCAGCCGACTGTCAGAAAGAGAATAACGCTTTCTCAATTGTTTGCCGTAATCTCACACGCGTCGGCTTAGTCTATTAACGCACCGCTCTCTTTTTGCCCGCGTTCACTGTCCTTTTATATCCAGTTTGCTCCGTGTTTTCGGGGCAGTTTCCGTTCTGAGTTTTAATTTCAATTTTCTTTTTGCTATGTGGATACTGTGTGCATTTGAAACTGTAGGTTCGCTGGCGAAGACAGCAACATAGCGCATACATTTTCCTCGTAACTGAATGCCCGTCATTGTTATTCTAACCACCACCACAGCCCTTTAGGAGGTCGTGCATCGCGTTAAAACTGGGGCGAAACCTCGTTGAATCATGCTAAAAATGAGGGTTTCCATGACCGCATGCTAACTGAGCGAGACCTAGCCTGGCTCCTCTCATAAAACTGGAAAGCAAGCACCTTTAATAATAGGACCCAAGGTCGCAAGCTCCTTTCGTGTTCTTTTACGGAACAGCTTCCAAGCTGCTGGGCGCCGGGACTAAAACATCGCTGCGTACTCTCGACTGGCCAAACAAGCGGAAGAGCGCCGGCCACTGAAGATGCAAGCGATAAAAAATGAATTGTAGTCTGTAAACAATACGTGCTCCAGCAGAGTCCCACACCTGGCCGGAGGCTTTTCAGCTATCACTCTTAACATAGTTCAAGGATCTTTTCAGGGCCGAGATAGAACTGAAAGCTGTTTCAACATTGTTCGACTTAGCAATAGTTCATTGCCCACCGTTTGCACACAAGATGTTTTCCAACAAGCACGTGGAATGTTTTGTGGAGTAGATGAGCGCAAAAGCCAGAAGCCTGTCCGCCACTATCCATAGCGGCAACAATCACAAAAACAGGTGCTGCAACCGAAACCCGCTGTTGTCAATTCGAGGTGAAAAAGCAGACATATTTATCGCATACGAAGAAATGGTTTCAAATCCTTTCTATACTGAAATGCATTTTTATTTGCTTTTTGCCGCGGCAGACAATTTTGGAAGTAGGCAACAACAGCAACTACAACAAATATAACGCCGGTTTATACCAATATGGAGCAGTTGGGGTATTGCTCTCAAAAACCTTCATGCATTTGTCCATTTGAATTGAAACATGCAGAACGCAAGCTGCAGGCTAACCGAACTCGTTGGACGAAACGAAGCGTTGTACAGATATAAGCTTTGATTAGCAAAAACGTGACCAAAGGATTACGATTTCAAGTCTTCGCCGATTAAAGGCGTCGTTCAAGTACTTCAGACGGGCCAGGAAAATCGCTTAACATCCCATGCAACAACCATGTATGCCTATTTCGTTCCACCGAGTATTGATGCGGGGGTGTAGCATTGTATATTAACAATAAAATCAAATTCTAGCTATGTCCAGCGTGAACTTATCATACCTTACACTCCGGAAATTTTCTTTGATCATTCATAAATGAAATTTGCAATTGGTGACGTTTGTCAGTATTCGACCTCACGAATGCACCCGTTACAAAGTAGACTAGAGAAAACTCTAGAACATATTGCTTCCTATTACCTTCCTGAAGTAATTTGAAGGAATGTTAATATTTGTCATTTCGTGTTTCTTCCACAAATCTAGGTGGTACTCACTGAAAAGTTTATACGTCAATTTGTTCGTTTGGTAACACAGGAAACGGCCACGGACATGGCCAAAGCGCCACGGACATGGCGTGGCTTGTGCCACTGCGCCCGCACGCCGAAGAGAAACACCAGCGTACGCCATCTGCTCCATTTCAACCCGATTCTCAACGGTGGTGTCAACAGAGATGTCATTAATCGCACTCAAGTTCGAGTCGAGGCATTACTTGGCGTTCGGTAGGGTACAACTTGCAACGTCCAGCCCATATCATGCGGTTAGCACGGGCAATTACCGCCATCCCGCGGAGCCCGACGTAACCAGTGACGGCGCACTCACATGGTTGCCTTCATGTGTGCCTCGCTAGTGAATACAAGCTATGCCTTAAATTCCACGGCGATTTGACAAGTACTCATCTATATCTGCCTGAGCTTGTTTTGCTTTCTTGGTAGTAAGCTAGTACACTACCGGCCTTAAATTCGTGTTTTTGCATATCTTTATGGGATACAAGTCTGATGGAAACACAAACCTCGTGCCTCACATCTAGACGAACATGCAAAGACGACGCTAGAGCGTAAACTGTCTTTAAAAACGTTAGGCACCGTATTCATTCCTAAAAAGACTCGTGGATACGTTCCTCGTGTGGGGCAAGGTGTATTAGTTTCATCTTGATGCTAAAAGCGCTTTGAACACAGGGACGATTAAATACGACCACGGCGCTGTCCCTGTGGTGAGAGTTCTTTTTACGCAAATAGGAACAGCTATCAAGTCGCCCAATTTTTCATTCTACTTCAGTAAATTATTTCCGCACGAAACGCGAAACTTTTACAGGTAAGCGCCGAATAACATTTAGGTAGACATTAGACATAAAAAATGTCACTGTGCCGCATGTGTTTATAAGACAACGATAGTGCTGCAAAGCCCACAATTATTCTACTAATGACTACAGGAACGCAACCCGCAGTTGAAAAGGGCAGTTATCCGAACCCCCACTATTATGTTTCTTTTTCTTGACGTGACGAATCCTACCCTCTACTCACGGAAGTAAAACCGCTGTTTGCCATTCTTCTTCACCCCCACGAAACGAACGACGGATTCAGGAGGCGCATACCCGTACGTCGTTATAGTTGGTGTGGTCATTTTAGTCTCACTGAAGTCGCTTCCCCTAAAAATGTTTGCAGAAGAATAACAACTCTGTAATGTGAAAAGGAACAGCGCCGTGTCACCTGCTCTTGATTATAGTTAGGACGAAAGATTTATCTAGGAATTTTCAGCAATTTGTTTCTAATACGCTCACTACGGCGACCACCAAAGGCCCAATCAAGAGACAGTACAACCTTATTGAGAGGGTAAACCCACATAGATTTGGGTAAGCATTCCACAGAAGTATTCGGTGATCTCGTGGTATCTACTTTCAGCGCCCGAGATCATATTACCTAGCATTATTCATTGAATGTATTTGACAATATCGGCGCTTTAGCTTCTGTTGCTGCTTGTTTGTTTCAGTAAGCCGTTTGTAATGTACAGCAAAAGTAGCATTTAGGAGAAAAATTTTTCGAGAATGCCATATTCAAGAAGGTCTCGATATGCAGAAGAAAGAAATAAGCGCAGTAAGCAGAGTAAAACAGAGCAAGCATGGATGGCTTCAAGCGGCTGTAAAGCTATCACGCTGTATTGATTGGCAGATTGTAAGATTGTAAGGGCGTATTGATTGGCAGAAATCGTTTTAGAATTGTAAGTTGTATGAATAGTCTACCTCCGCAAAGCAGAGACGGTGTTTTTTTTCAACTATGTTGTGGTGGGGAGCTTACCTTCCACAGTGTGGCCGGGAGAATTCTTGTAATTTTCTTTGGCTGTCTAAAGCTGGTGCCCGCGGCAAAAAGAACTATCTTCCGCTCTTAAATCTCTTCTGCAGCCTTTATTCCTCACAGGGCACTAATTTATAACGTTAACTGTAATCATATTGGCCGTGAATGGCCACGGCATTTCAAAGGAGGCGTGCAGTTGAGACGATACTCTCAAGATGATGTTATCTCCTTGCCGACATTCATTTTTGTAGACTATGTCATATTAGCCTAATTTTGCAGACTGTTTCCTGTCTGCCAGCTTTTATTCTGGGCAGCGCCCGCATATAATCGCGACATTTATTGCTTGGAATATGTGTACGCGAATATAGAAGTGGTGTGTTCACTCGTTTTATAGAGGTCTTCCCGTTGCCAGCGGTGGGATCCTCCTTTGCAAGCTCCGATTTCTCCAAAATTGCAAAAAGCAACTACTCTATATCTTAGCCCTTCAGAATCTCCTCTAGTTACCTATACTTCATTGCCTCCAAGCTCCCGCTTTTGGTACCACCTACCTGCTTGGAACACTCAAGCTTGTCAGCCTGAATTTTTCTCGCTATGCTGCGACAGAATGTAGCTCTAGCGTCGAGAGTGGACTTGTAGCAACATTTTTTTTTTATTTCGCTCATTCTGCCCTACGCCTGAACACGCATACGTATCCCTGCTGACCAAGGAGCCCAATTTAATTCTGTCGGGGGCACGAATATTTAAAGTATCTCTGCGCCAAAGATGCTAAGTAACATTCCCACTGCTTGGTGCATGGTGCTCATGTTTTACCTCGCACACCTTGGGCAGTCATGTTCAGTTCTGCCACCCTATCTATACGAAACGCAGGTGAACCTTCACTTTGTTAAAGCCATTTTCTTCCTACACTACGACCGCACTTGGAAACAGCTGTCCCATGTTTTCACTGAACATATTGCAATGACTGCAAATAAAACAAAAGCAAAAAAAGTGTTCACTGAGTAAATAATGGGCCCCCGTACGAAAACGTATACAATAATTTGAAATATGAGGGACACGGGACGCGGCAGTTTGTGTATCTGGAGCCATTTGTTTCAGGGGCCGACATCCAAAACGAACATAAATCAGGATTTGTGAGCACAGAAGGCTTGAACGCGGTGGCATTTCGCCATCCATACTGACGATTGGGAACCCAGTTGGACGCGGACGCTGTGAACAATAGACTAGGTGCGCTGCGAAAGCTATGATTATCGCAATGGTTCTGGTATTCTGCATCACCATACCCTCAATCTGGTCCTGCAAAACTGATCCGCGAGATGGTAAAGTTTTTATCTTCGTGTAAAGCATGTTGCACTGGCAGTGTGCCATAGGAGTTGGAATATTGTGGCTTTTCAACGTGTTTACCCAGCCCCAAATAACTGTGAGTGTATATATATACATTAGGCCAAGCTTGCTGAATTAGGTGAATATCCGTCTACTTGCGATTGTTTATGCAGCTAAATGTCAAAAAACGTCTGCGGATTTTGTTTTTATGTTTGTAAAACTTAAAAGTTTTGTTTTTACAAAACATGAAATGCGTACCCAAGCTCATTCTAGCAACACAACCGCATTCCCAGAAATGACAGAGCGTGCTCTCAGGGCATATCTATTCGATTAAGTAATTGTCACAACTGCAAGCCCTCGTATGGTCGCATGCTCCTGCATTACATGATAACATGTAATGCAAACATGATGTTATTTCGAGTTAAATGTAAGGCCGCAAGCGAGAAAGTGCGTCGACAAAAGCCTATTTTAAATATAAAATTGCTAGCGTTAAACCTATTAATCAATTTTTGGTCACTGCTAGGCCGGACTGTAGTACTGAAATCTTATGACAAATCTTCTCATAACTATACCTGAAGGCACGATTTTGGCAAAGGTACCAAACATCTGTGGGCATCTTGCGCCAAGCAGTCCGCAACGTTTACGTTTTCAATGCAACCTAATAAATTTCTGTGCGATTGCTAGATTCGCTATTGTATGAACAATTGTATGTTATTCTTGGTGAAGTCTTATTGTTACTAAGCATGTTTCAACCGGTATGTTAAAGTACCCTGTTAACATTATTTGAAATATCCGCAGAGTTTCCCTGGTGGCTATAATTAGTGCATTTAATCGCGTAAAAAGAAGCCCATATCGGAAAGCAGTGACACTTCCAAAAGGTTTTGAGCCGATTACACGCCATGATAACCAAGCGCACTTACGCGCATACAATACAAATATTTAAATTTGACATTTTGCTGCCCGAAAAGATGTCGCCAACTTTTAACTATGCTAGCCAGAAGTAACGCTGTCAGCTTCACTGATTGCGAAAATATCCTTCGCACGCACATATACAGGCAGTAAAATTATCTGAGAACTGGGTTTTATGTTTGCTTTGAAATAATCTCCACATACACCGAGTTCTGCCCGAATGGTAAAACACTGGCAGAAGTGCTGAAACATCGAAAGAAGGAAACACTATTATGTGCAGCCTCGAGGGCGGAGGTTCTTCGAAAATAATTAAATTGCCTCCGACACAGCAGCTTCGGCGTAACTGCTGTTTCTATCTGGGCGATATCATGACACTCGCTGGCAATCCCACGAAGGCCTCTGGGCGCTGAGCTGATTCAAGACGGTTGCGGAAGCTGCACGCGAAATCTGGGCGTTGCAATCATAGATATTTTTAGAAAAGCTTGAGAACGAGAACATTCTGGCCTCAGGATTGGACGGACGATTGATTTATCAAATTTTTATGGGTGTTCGTGCCAAAGTTGCGCTTAGGCTTTGAAGAGCTCTATTGTAGAGAATGACGGAATGTTTTAAACTACTAGGGTATCTTCAGCTTGGGCCGAAAACCCACACATGAGAGTTTTAAAACAAATTTTTGTGTCTTCACTGAGTTTTAGTGTTTTTAACACTCCCGGGGAAAGCCAACTTTCTCGGACGATGGAAAGGAATGAGCGTGGGTGAAAAGAAAGAAACAAACCACGTCCTGTAGGTGAAATCGAACTTGTGTCCGTCGCGTTCTGAAGCCGGCGTCTATCCGATTGCTCCATTTCGACACGGGCGAAGCGAACGCGAAGCAGCAGGCACCGATTGGCGCCGTCTACCTTATTCCCCAAGGTTAGGTCTACGGCGTTCCGACCCGAGAGTTGCTATGCGTATTTTAGTAAAGTGGTACGTACCTCCAGAGTAGCACATACTGGCACTGTGGGATTGTCCAACCAGAGAATCCATCTCGAGAAAGGTTCTCGTTCAACCATCGTCGTCATTATGGACGGTGCATTGCAATAGTGTGTTTTTCTGTTGTCGACTGGAAAAAACGGTGTACTGATGGGGATCGAATCCGCGTCTTCCATCTTAGCAGCGCAAAATCAAGGAGAAAAAGCCATTACGGTCAAATATATAACATTATTACAAAAGTCATCCTTTTAAAGCGCACACAACCAGAGAATAACTTTGTTCTTACTCCTTCATAGTTCCTTCTGCCAACAGTTGGGGTGGTGGAAAAGGCAGGTAGAAGGCAGCAAGCCGTCTGTGGCGCGAATTTAAAGTAAATCATAGATCGTTGGAAAACAATGTTTTATACATATAACATAGGAGGAAAACCCAAGGGCCGAGACGTCCGGACGATGCGATAATGGTTCTATTTTACAAAGATAGCGATAAGAGGAAGACGAAGCGGCTCGTGGCATAGCTGCTCGCGCGGATACGGGCACCGATGATGATGATCTCATCGGTGCAGCAATGATGACACCTGTAAAGTTTCTACATCTTCCCCAGCCACACATAAGCCATTTTCAGTTTGCGTTCAGCAGGTTCAGAAAGTTCATCCCTGTCAATCCGGTGAGACAGTCGCAAGGGGAAACTGCTGGCCGGAGGTGCTGTCTTTTGCGCCCTCGCTGGGAGTTTGGGCGCCAGTCGACACAGCCAGGTAGAAGTTCGTAAACTGTCTTCCACGCTTTTGTACTGAAGTGTAAGTTCTTCAAATGGAGATTTCGTGATCCGAAAACAGTTTCTCAGAGGCTTCTGCTTCTTTCTATAGTTCTGTGAATTCACAAGTCGGCTGCGGATATCAGAGGTTTCGTGTTCCTCTAAAGCGTACTGTCCGCGAACTCTTTTTCTAACACTGGGTTGTCTGGTAGGCTCCGCAACAGTCCTCTTAAGGTATCTCTCGAAAATGTCAGTATCGCGGTCTTCTGTGTCGTGCATCGCTTTTTCGTTCTGTGTCTCGTCTTGCCCTTGATGTTCTCGAATTAACACAGTCATGGCCTCCCGCTCGATACATTCCTAATACGTAGCCTGTGCTGGTGGTATTGCACTCAACGAGTAGCCTTTCTCGCCCGAGGTAGCGTCGCTGGATTCTTGAAAGACACACGAGAGTAAGACATCTTCCGTTTGAAGATCAGCGCAGCCAGTAAGGGAGTCGCATTTTCCCGTGCTGCTTGCAGTAGGAAATGTGATTGAACCGACGTTTATGCCAAAATTTAATCTTCATCTGAAGTTTGGAAATCCCGTGGGTCGTAGCATTGCTCTGAAAGCGCAAAAAAGTATCCGAAACTTCCAGACGAATTCAATTTTGTGATGACGTGGCTAGACCCTGTGGTGTCATATTTTGGGTTTTACTTAATAGTATATTTGGATCTTAACGTGAACAATTTCGTCTTGATATTCCACGTTGGTGGAATTCCTCGTCAAAGTGGTCGATGTCGATGAAGTGTTCCTTTTGCTCATTAAACAATTTCAATCCAAATTAGATTCTTCGCAGCTCCCGGCGACAACTCTTGAACACGCTGCACACATCATCAGTCACTACGGGCAGCTTTATTGCTGCTTTTCTGCCTCTGCACAGCGTTCGAGCGATGACCCTCTCTTGTTCTCTTTTGCTCTTCAGTTCATGATGGCGCATGATAGACGGATTTCCACTCTGTTCATGCAGAAAAGGTAGCACGTCTTTCGTTGCGCGATGCTCTACGGTATTCTACTAAGCCTTTACGAAACTCTTGCCTGGAACCATTGGGCATAGTCGGAGGGGAGGGTACATCGTCGTCTGTCCTGACATCCTGTAGATCGGCTTTGGGTAGCGCCACCGTCGTTTTGTGCATCACAACAGTCTGTCGTCGGCATAGAGGGGTGTTGCTCCTTCTACGAGGCCAAACTTCAGATAAGTCTGAATCCCGGGTTTCGGCCCCCATACAGAATAAGAGGAAAGACCAGGGGCCGAGACGTCCGGGTGATGCGATGGCGGTTCTATTTTACAAAGATGGGGATGAGAGGAAGACGAAGCAGCTCGTGCTATAGCTGCTCGCGCGGATACGGGCCCCGATGATGATGATCTCATCGGTGCACAAATGATGACATAAATAAAGTTTCTACAACACAGCTGCCGTGAAAGCATATAACGCTCAAGAATATCCCTTCTTTAAACAGAACTCCAAGAAAACTGCATGCGTGTGTTAAAGGTCACCTTAGGTCGCTATTTTCCCTATTCTATTTTGCATGGTGATGAACCTAAATAGAAGGCAGACAACAAGTAGAGAAGCTAGGGCACGGGTAACGTAAACACACCAGTTGGAATGAATTGATAGTTGCGCTTCGGTTGCGGCTACGTTCCAAGAAACGTAAAGAACAGAAAAAAACGTTTGTAATGTTTTCACATGCCTCGCAAGAGAGAAAATACCTTAATTCAAGGGATAGAAGTCGCAAAAGGCCGTCTCAAGGAATTTATTTCTAAAGCGCTTGTTCCCACCTACACGATACGTGACACGTAATCCGAATGTCCACTGAAAGCCGAGACACCTTGAAAGACGCAAAACAACTAAAGACGTACTGTCAGCAGCAAAAGAACAAAATACAAAAACGCGACGCCTAAGTGAGTAGCAATACTGAAACCCATACAAAGCTGCTCATATTTTGTAGTAAAGTAGGGACCATGCTTTGATAGTTCAAATACACAGCGTTTTGTATACCCTTGAGGCCGTTGAGTGACAATGTAACTGTCACATCTGACAGTTCAGGCCACAGAAACCACTCAACAATTAGGAAAGATGACACAGGAACAACGAGTGATTGCATGAGTGCCAGATGCAGAAGAAACAAGCAAAGGAGACACAAATGCCGCGGCAGCTTTTACCCCAACAAAGACAAAGGACAGCAAAGGCGGTGTTGCAATGCATCCAATATTGCAAAGCCACAATGAAGAATAAGCAGGAGGAGCAATATTCTGTGATGTAGAGAGTGAGTGGAATAAAAGAGCTAGGATACGCGGACGCTCACAAGGGACGAGATGCGCAAGCTCCGAAAGAACGTCACCTGGAGCGAAGGGTTCGGTGTAGGATGTACAAGTTAGGGAAACCGCGAAAAAGACGCTGAATGGCATCGCCAGAAGCATCTGGACGACTGTTACCGGAAGCAACAGCCGGAAAATCCTCATGACAAGTAGTAGAGAGAAAGGTCCTTGAAGGGTGATTTTGGGATGTTGTGTTACGTCGGCGGCTTAGGGATATTTCGGTCTGACATGTAAAAATTCAGTCGAGACATACACTCCCGCTACTCTAGCTATGTTCCAAGCTTTCTACTGTGCTCGTAATTGAAACGCTCCCCGCGTGACGGCAAAATATCCTGTCCGTCGCGGACAAATGGGTTCCACTACACTTGGGCTCCCTCCTCTCCCTCTGTTGACCGAATACAGCGATTGCTTCATTTCTCCCTGAATTTCCTACACACTAACAAAACTGATAATGTACGATGCCCAATTGTTGATGGAGTGCCACATAGCGGGAGTTCCAGTCGACGCGAGCTAGATGGTGACTTAGTTCCCACGCAGTGGGCCGGACAAGGAAAGCAAACGTTTGCACAGTACAAAGAAGGCCCCTTTGCGAATTATTTTTTTATGATGTCCTTAATATGAACACCAAATGAACATACCGTCTGTAGTGTGTTCCTTTGGCCACTATTTTCTTCGTACTGAAGGTACGTGGAACGCCATGTTTCGAGTGGTGTCAGGGTACAGTGGTTGTGTACATTGCCTGTCGTTGGGTGTCTCAGGGTTCGATTCCCACCTGGCGGAGGATTTTGAAATAGTGAAATTTATCTGCGCGATTTGCGAGCTCGGGCGTCTACTCGAGTTGGAGAGGTTTTTCGAACACGGCTCGTGTGGACGCATTTCGTGGACGGGAGATAGGCTTGTGGTATCGCCAACAACGACAAATAGCGCTCTGGTATTGAAAACCCCCTAACTTTCACACAAACAATTTGGTACTGCAGCCTATAATAGCAACATTAAAAAACCCTCAATCTTCAAGAGGGTGTGCGCTAACTGAGCAGAAATCAAACTTATTAACATATGATGGAGATATGATGTGCTCTTTTTGTTCGAAAACGTGACAGAATTCGACGCGGAGCTCGTAAGAGGGACATGATGGCACGGTTTTCTTTCCATTTTCTTTCGGAGATGCCAGTGCATTCGGCCTATTCAAGAAAAATCGGGATGTGAATGGCACATCAACCTGCCATGTTTTCTTTGAAGAGTAAAAGGTATTGTGCGGTACTATGCGTGTACAGCACGCCTAATGATTTCTATCTTCTTCTAATTATTTTAGAATCAGGTCTCCGTAACGGTCTCTTTCTTTCAAGCAGCGTCACGTGATCACGCAGAACATCTGCATCTTTCGCTTTCGCCACGTTTAGCCGTGCTCCATGGGACTGCAGTTGGACGAGCTACGCATAAAGTTGTGCGTGACTGTGTTCCCTTGCTAGCCAAAGTAAAACCCCCACCCACGAACGACCTCGCCTTCAGGGTAAGTGCCAAGCTTTTGATGTTAATGTGGGTCTAATTTGTGGTTTATTGATAGTGGGTTAGAACGCGTCCAAGCTACACCTGGGCTGTGAGGCGCGCCATGGAGGAGGACTCCGGAAAGGGTTTGGCTACAGGCGATCTTTGCCTGGCGACGAAATCCCGACACAGGTCCGTTTTCGTCCTTCTCCTTTATTATAACAAAAGTGGCCACCGTCGTTGTGATGGAACGCACTCCCTCTGGCTCAACAGCGCGCTGGCTTAGCGACTGAGCCACCGTGGAGGTGGGTCCGATTTCTGTGTATTAGCGAAAAACAATTGTGGTTGTGTAATAAAATAGCGAAGGTTCTAAAAATTGCAGTAGACCAACAAAATTAAGGTAATAAGGGTACATGATCCACATAAACAGTGAACAAGATAAAGAACAACAGATTTGGTGGTCACTCAGGCTGCTGGTCATACGGGTTGGTCACACGGGTTGCTAGTATTTTTTAGAAGTGAAAATATTGTTGGACAAAAAGTCTTTGCTTGGAAATGATTGTGCATACTAACGAATTGAATAAAACTTAGGATAGGTTTCAATTCGCAGTTTGATCGTTTTTATTACACGCTCTTGTCCAACTTCGGTCTCAACCAGCGCCTGTGGGCATTCTGACGCAGCAGCCCTGAGGCAGCGGAGCGACAGGAACTAAATATTATAATGCGAATACCTTGGTTTTGAATATGTTGCACAGATGTAACGTGAGAACAGTACGTTTGCCCCATGAGACAATGCCGTGCTGAAAATGGCTGAGAACAAACGCACAAGAAAAAGATGATAAAGCTGTATGAGGAAAAAAGCGGCCAGCCTTAATTAAAGCTCGTATGCCAAAAGCCGTTTTCTGTTTGAGATCAGAAAAACGAGAACAAAATGTAAGGTGAAGGTCAAGGTGAAGACCAAGGAATGTAACGTCGTCGCAAGTTGTAATTAAATGAGGTCCAGGGTTTAATTCCGGAAAAAAACGTGATTGGTTTCTGATAAGACGTAAAGACTAAGAATTAAGTTTTTTTCAGGGTTAATCACTAAATAGAGTTCGCGCCACCATTTTACAACGTAATTAGTACTGCATTGAACTATGACGTGACACAAATTAATGATTCATCAGATGAAGAAATGGTTGTATCATCCGCATACAAGACGCAATGGGAAGAACTAATGAAATTCGGAAGGTCAATATTATACAAAATAAAGAGTAAAGGACCTAAAATTGACCCCTGAGGCACACCTTGGTTAAATGTTCTAGTTTCAGAAAAAGCGTTAGCCACATATACAGAGTATTGTCAAGTAAATGGTTTTACAAAATATTAGTGGTTGTCCTGGTATGACATAAGCTTCCAATTTTTTAATCAAGATACTATCCGTAATCGTGTCAAACGCTTTTGTAAAGTAAAAAAAAACTGAACCCACAAAACTGCCAGAGGCAATAGATTATTTATTGATATACGTTAGGAAAAGTAATGCTAGGTTCGTCGAACGTCCAGACCGGACACCGAATTGACATGGATTCAGTAGAATAAATACATTGAGGTAGCTGTTCACACGTTTGGCAAGTATCTGTTCGATTAGTTTGCTTAGACAAGAAAGTAGAGAAATAGGACGGTAATTGGGTATTGATAACCGATCACCTTTTTTGAAAACAGGTACGACTTTGCTTTCTTCACAAAAGATGAAAAAGTGCCAGACTTAAAGACAAGATTTATTATGTGAGTGAGTGTATTTACGACTAAATCGGAAACAAGCTTCAAATGACGAATAGAAATATTATCCAGACCTGGGCTAGTGTTTTTCAGCGTACAAAGCGTAGAGATCACTTCTTCTGCTGTAACTGGAAATAAAAGGAATGATTGGCTAGCACGGCGGAAACCAAGTTGTGCGTTCAATGACTGGAGGGTACCGTTATAAACGGAAGAAAAATAATCGCAAAAGGCAGTAGCAATGTGAGTGGGTTCCGTCAAGATTATTCCGTTATGTGTAATTTATGGTATTGAGGCATAAACTGTAGCCGTGTTAAGGAAGGTATTCAACAGATACCATTGTTTTTTGGGGTTGTTTTTGTGTTTATAAATATCATTTTCATAGTGCCATTTTTTTTGCCCGTTGTAAAAGAATGTTTAAGAGGCCGCAGTATTTCTTGTACCGCTTAGCTAGATTGGAATTAAAGGGCTGTCTCTTCGCTTTCTTGTACAGATTATCTTTTTTTGTATGCTTACTAACAGCCCTTAGTCATCCATGGATTGTGCGGACAACTGATTCTTTCTTTACATTTAACCGTTGTGGTACTTAATGAAACGGGTTCTAAGAATTCCCACGAAAAGCGTTGCAGTGCTTTCTCAGCATTATATATCGGATTTATAATAGACCAGTTGGTCGCCACGATAGCGTCTTTAAATCTAACTGTGTCAAACACAGAATCAACGCGGGAGTAGCGTACTCTCGTTACTGCAGCGTCAAAAAGTAAGCAAAACAGGAAAATGATCCGTGATATCTGTTTCAAGAACAGCTGAAAATGGTTGGGGTGATATGTCAGATAGTGCATGGTCTATTAACGCGCGGGGACCATTGCGCACGCATCTTGTAGCTGCATGTATTAGAGATTCAAATCTAAATGCAGAAAAGCAGTCTGTGTAAGCAGCGTACAAGTTAGATTCGGTGTCCAGTAAGTCAATGTTTATGTCACCTACTAACAGAGCGTCTTTATTTTCAAGTGATAGCTGGCATACGATTGTATATAGGTTGAGCACAAATTCATTGAAAGAAGATGACGGGGAACGATAAATGCAGCCAAAGACCAAATTTTTACCAATTGGAAGGATAGACAGATCTGTTTTAATCCACACCAATTCACAAAAATTCACCAATTCACAAAGGGTCATGCCTGCGTGTATACCAAAATATCAGGTGAAATGAAAACCGCAGTACCTCCATGACTATCCGAAATTCTATGACAATACTCTGTTTGATACGACGGGAAACCGTACATATTATTGTCAGATTCGAAGAGGTATGTTTCAGATATAAATATGAAGGAAAATGAGTGGTTGAGTGTATCTATAAAACTTTCAATAGTGTAGAGGTTTTCTTAAGGCTTCGTGCATTAAAGCGAATTAGGGAGTGCCTATTGACAGAAAGACGGATTTTGGCTTCTTCGGGGGACAGCAAAGCTATCGGTTGCAATGTGGGGGCAGTTACTCAGAGGGTACAGAACCCTGGGTTATGTGAAAACCGTCAAGTCACGCTCAGTCGCTATGCGAAAAAGTTTGCTGTCCTCCGTTTTGCGGCCTGATGCGACAGTTATCCGTCCACAGAAATTGCCAGTGGTGTTTTTTCTTGAGCGCTAAAGCCTTTGAAAACAATTTGTTGTTTTCGAAAGTCAGATGCTCATTGACAAAGACAGGTGCTTCTGTCTTCCCGGAGAACCCGATGTTGCTTGTGCACAGCTTTGCTTTCCGCGCCTTGAGAAGGAAGTCGCTCTTCTTTACACGCGAGCAAAAGCGAACGATTATGTTTATTTTAGTGTGGTATTTTGACATGGTGGGGAGACGATGTACGACGTTGATGTCAGTAGCCTCAACAGGGCACTGGATAGCGTGCGCCATGCACTACAAGATATCATGGCAGTCTTCGCCCTACATCACAGGAAGTCCCTTAATATCGATGTTGTTGAGTCTGAAGTAATTTTGTAGCTTGGCATTCTTTTTAAAGGGTTGCGTTTCGTGCCGAAAGCTTGTTGTTGGACGCTATCAGTTCAACCTGTTGGGCCTTTATTGTGTCGTACTCTTCGCCGAAGAAGCTAACACTCTCAGTGAGCTCAGCCTGTTCACCAAGCCCGGAGTTTTTCAACTTAGTTTTAGACTTCCAGTTTATCATCGAGCAACGCCTCCAGGGGCTGCAATCTTCTTAGCTAGCTCAGCAGTTTTAGCGATTGCTAGACAGTATATGAAACAGAAGAACGCCAAAAAAACTCTTGGCAGCAGCAGTTGCGGCTAGACAAGAAGAAACAGATTGAATATTGTCACGACCAACCTACAAACAGAGCAGACGTGATTCAGAGAAGCAGTCCAGTAGCCGCAAAGGCTGCTGCCAAATGAAGCCGGAGTTACCATGGACGCGCCTTTAAGAACCCCATTCGTGGTTACCAGAACCACGCAGGCGCAGCAGGCTGCAGGCAGCGCAGGCTCAGAAGGGGTCTTTGGGACAACGCTCAAGCGCATATAAAGCAAATGCCTCGAACTCGGCCCTGAGACCCGCTTGGCCTAATGAAATTTTGGCAGAGACCATTAGTGCTCCAAGAGCGCCGTTTTCTGGGCGGTCGTGATATGTTATTTTAAACCAGAAAAGTGGGGTACAGCTCCGAGTGTCACAGTGGAAATATTTGCTTGTTATCAGCCCCAAATCCCACGTCGCAATGGTGCCAGAACGCCTGCATTTGGAGAGTGACGACTGAAAAAAAATTTTTTTCTGCTGACCAAGGCAAAGACGTTATTCAGGATATTTGTTATTTTCAAGAAATGTTATACTTGCACCCCTTTTCTAAACTCCTGGACGGTCTTGGTGACGTTCGTCCATTTGTACAAGGTATGGCGATGGACAAGTTTCCACTCAATTTGCTTTGCAAGTGATCAGGACAGAATTTTTACTCTTGGTAATTAATTTCTGTTTCAACGTGTTCAGGTAGAGTGCGAGCCCTCATTTACTCAAAGGGGAATACCCAGCTGTGACGTAGCACAAGCACAGGTTTCTGTGCATGTCATATCCTGAGGCCGCGTTCGTGCAACTACGTCCCGATCAATATGAACTCGAAATGGATGTTGTTGAACTCGAGACAATTAAGAATTCCGGCACAGGTTGATTAGAACGGCGTACACATGCTTCGTGCAAAACATCTTTCTGAAGTTTATATAAATTTGTAAGCGCATGTACGACTAGCATTGATAAATACAATGTAGTGTAGTTTCGGTGAATCAGCGATGCATCAAGGGCAGCGGAATCTTTCGTGATGTAGGGTTGTATCAATTACGCTACGACGGCGTTACAACGAGCCAACGACACCTTGTGTTTCAAATTGATTTTCAGGCACATCCACCATTGCAGGGTCTGCTGATGTGGCGACGCTGTTGTAAACCTAGATGCATTATAGGGATCGCGTAAATGTACGTAACTGATAAAAAGTTTTCAAGAAAAACCTGTCAATCATCGTTTGCACTCGACCCCAATGCGGCAAATACATGCATACCGCAAATAGCGGAGCCAAACTCGATTGACTTGCACTTGAAAATTCTCAGTATATCCTTTGGCACATATGACAATCCCTCCTTAGTTATGGAGTCAGGGGAGCCAAAGCTTAGTTTTTTCGCAGGTCAGCGAGCTCAGATGAGCGAGCTCTTGTAGAAGGAACACTCACGCATAAAGAAGGAAAAGCTGAGGTTCTAAACCTTAAAAAATTATAAATCACCCAGTCCTGATGGCCTCACACTGAAGTTCTACCAAAGATTCTACAAAAGTTCTACCAAAGTATCCTTGAACATCCCCTGTATAAAGTAAATACAAAAGCGTAGGAACTCGGCCGTTCTGCCCATTACGTTTTGCAAGGGTTATACCGTACTAATCGCCAACAGTGACAACGCAGAAAACGGCTACAGTGGACATCCTTGTGTACCGTGGATTACAAGATACTCAGGAGGGTACTGGTGCGTAGGTTACTGATAAAAAAAACAATGCTGTTAGGTTGGCGCTCGACTTGCGGGATTCAGGTACGGAGCCTTCAGATGAGCATTCATATTGCTCGCTGAGTACTGGAGCGGGTGTTCGATGGTGCTGTGCAGGTTTGGTCTTTCATAGTGACCTCACTAAACCATTTGGCATGGTTGGCCATCCAAGCCAAGCCGTACACGGCGCTGTGTCCTCCTAGTAAATCCCAGACTCGTACCGTTATGCAAACAGAATATGCATGCATGCGTGCATACATACATGCGTTCATGCATATACATACATGCATGCATGCATGCATGCATACATAAATACATACATACATACATACATACATACATGCATACAGACATCCATAAATACATACATATATACATATACATACATACATACATACATACATACATACATACATACCATGTAGACATAAAATATGTATGTATGTGTGGTGTGTGTGTAACCTTGTGTGTTTGCCAATGGACAGTGGCCATTCCCGAAACCTCGTTCCATTCAGAATATCATGTGTTTATCCTAATTTGTAATAAATGCCGGCGCCTTTTCTTTTGAGAAAGAATTGCCCTAACTTGTGTCCAATTCAATAAGAAAATATCCAGTCACAGATTTGTACGGCTTTTTTGTATGAGATAACCTGCGCTTTTATCGTGCACTGAACACCGAAAAAGTGATTGTTCACTCGCGTCTGTCAATGCACGAAAATCAATTTCTGTTTTATCAAATTCGTGGGGCATCCTTGTATGTTCGCTTCCTTAAAGGGGCACTGACACAAAAATTTTGCATCTTGTTTTTTTTTGTTGCGATAAGTCGGTAGTGACCTACTTATCACCTGTAGAAACCTCATTTGCTTCAGCGTGCGACGGTTGTTTAATCAGAGGCATTTTCAATGCGGCCAGTCACAGTTTCGGTTTCAGGGGGTACCGCGAACCGATGGATTTTATGTGAACAAAGCTGACCACGTGACCGTCGGAGGGTTATCGCAGAGCAGAGCTGCCGTAGAACTGTCGAATCCGCATCGCCGGCAGTTTCTGCAAATGCCCCCACGTACTGATCTCGTGAGCCGCTTAGTTAAAAAGCGACCGTGGACGTGACGCAGGTGCTGCGAGTGCAAATGCTACCGCGGCTAAAGAACGACGCGCGACGCTCCAGACAGTTGGTAGCAAGACGCGCGCTGGGAGCAGGAGGGCGGTCTGCCTACAGGTCCGCCTACAGATGTGTTCGGCTTCGCACTGCGGCGTATATTCCATTGCCGCTCTCATAAGTGGCGCAGATGACAATTTTTAATGCAACTCGCCATCGCATCATTAACTCCTTTCTCATAACCTGCCACTTGGGTACAATTTCGTGCAGCGGTAACAAGCTATCACTCGAGCTACCTGCCCCGGCCTTGGCCACTTCGCGGCCGTGGCCGCCGCCTGCACAGTGACCGTGCGGCTCGCTCACTGGGCTTTCCGTGTCTCCGGCGCGTTTTTGCGTCCAATGTAAATAACAAGTAATAGAAACAGAGTGCCTGGGATCGCTGTAGAACTTTGGTCGCGGCCAGCTGCCCGATGAGCTGACGAAATCACAGCGCCTCCGCTGCCAACGATCGGGCCGTTCGTTCTCGAGAGCAGAAGCTCCGCCCTCCGGCCCTCCGATTGGAGCGGCGAGCCGGGCGAGCCGGCGAAAAACGCCGGCAGAACTGAAGAGGCAAACCCAAACTCGTGACGTGTTTGGATGTTGTTTATTTACAAAATATCCGCGGGATGTCGATTGCGCGTGGTCCTCTGCTGGCTGCTCGGTTGCGTTTCGCACACTTTAAAATTGACTTTAAACATGTTCTAGGCTGTATTCGCCGCTGATATTTTGCAGATGATGTATATGTGTTCACACCAATCTACCTCCGAAGTTATCTCGCCTTCAAAATTTTGTGTCAGTGCCCCTTTAACGGACGATTGCGCGTAATAGATACTTGAGTTAATGGCCGGCAAACTAGTCGAATACTGAGCAACAATGCAGAACTTAATTTGTTAACGATGCTTCTACTTAAAATTAGGCTTAAAGCATCATTTACAAAGGCAACCCGATCCAGAATGCCGCACCACCATTGAAATAAGGTGTACGTTGTATCGTGCATGATTAAAATCACAGAAGGTATTTTACTAATTGTTTTAGGCACAAAACTCTTATATCCTAAACAAGGAGCTGGGTGCAAACTGATGTACCTGAATGTTTAGAGGTGTCGTTTGGTAACTGCGAAATAGTGTTGACGCACGTTCTCAGATTCATAGACAAATGTAATACCTATGTTTATTGGCCTCGCTTGTTCATTAAAACTCAGTGTTGGCGCGCGCTCTTAGGCGCAGACACCAGATGAAATACCTCAATGTTGATAGCTTTGTTTGCTTATTCTGGAGTGCTGTCTACGCGCCTGCTTTTATCCAGAGACCGTGCAATGCACTCAACGTAACGACGCTTTAGATGATCCAAAATGGGCTACCGAGTAACGAATTAAGCTACGTTCCTAAGGTCTAAATATTCAGTGGCATGCTCGGCGAAGCAACACACCGAATACAAAGGCTGACGCACCTCAAAAGAAAGAACACAATTCGGGGGCTCAAAAGCGTGGCAGTGCGACTGAGTCAAAAGCGCTAGAAACAAAGTAACTAACAGCATCCTTAAAATATGCTATTGGGCGTGAAAAATCAGTAAAGCATACGCCGTTTATTCAGAAAGCCTATTTTTTTCAGTTTCTCAAGAACGTTTGTGATTTTGGTCAAGAATGCGAAGTGACGCTGAAGACTACTGACCTGCAGGTATGCTATCTTTGCCCAGGTAACAAGATAGCCACTCATTTAGCGGTTCAATTCCCGCCACAGGGTATAGAACTTGGCTAGAAATATTGGTACACATTTCGACTCACGAACGCGGTTCTTTACGTGGGCGGAACATATTTGAGTAAAACCTTGACTATGTATCTGCTCAGTTCGCTGCAAATACAGTAAAAGCTCGTTCGTCCGAGCGCGGTTAATTCCCAAGTAGAATTATTTCGAACTGACGCCCTGGTTCCGACCCATCCTTGTACATTTCAGTGGGGTAAAACGCGCCGGTATCAAGAACAGCTTATTCGAATTGGATCGCATGGTTTGCTCACTCCTCGCAGAGCAGAACGCCAAGAGTGATGATAATGTGTTTTGGAGCATACTTTTGAGCATGTTTTCGAGCATGATAAACGTGTTTTCGAGCATATTCAGCGTCATTAGTTCGACATTAGTACTCGCTGCTCACGTCGGGACCTGTTTCTGGCGTATGGCAGACTAATAAATTAATTTCGTTGCTGCTCGAGCCCCAGAAAAAATTATTTACGAAAGCACCTACCGCAAACGTGCAGTAGCGCCTAATTCGCGAAAGCAAGTCCAGAGGTGGCTTCTTGGTGTTCTGCCCGCGCATTGCGGAGCGAAGTTCATTTATTCTACCAACCGCCTGCTAATTCTAACTGCGATTAATTCGAGCAATTTTATGGTGCCTTTCTAGTCGACTAGACGAGCGTTTACTGTATTATCATAATGTGAGAGTCTTGGGCCGCCCCTGCCATGTTACGTCCTCTCCTCCTCCCACCGTCCATCTCACGCGCTGTTCCACTCTTTCTCGGTCCTACCACGAGAAATGAAATGAAGCTTTGCCAAATAAAAGGGGGCGGCAGCACCGCGTTCGCAGTCCTACCGCCCCCTCTGTTGGGAGCTTTTGTGACTGTTGCGAGCCACGAACTTAAGGCCCCAGCACGAGGCCTTTTTGTATTTTTGGTTGCAAAGGTGTTTACAACGCATTTTTTTGTTTGCGACCTGAAAAATATCGAACAGATTTATTTTTAAATCAAGGAACACTGCTAGCACCAGTTATGTATTTTATTTTTGCTTGAAATATTTTAATTTTGCATAATATTTCTTCTTGTCGGTCGATGTTTACGGGTATGAAGTGTCACACCTGATTAATTATTTTGGAAATATTTTGCTTATAGTATATAAGCGTCTTCATTGAGAATGCTTTTACATCTGGAAGGGGTGGTTGAATTAAGGAAGCGACAGATAAAAAAATACGCAAACAGACAGAAACATTCGTGTTGCAGTAACACAGCTAGAAAAGACTATCCCCTTTAGTGCAGTATGGAGCCGCGAATATGTTAGTGAGAGAACCCAGAATTACCGTGTAAAAACTCATCTATCGATAAAATATAAATAATGCAAACATCGACAATATAAGGCAGGCCGGAGTAGTCACACACCTTCTTAACCTTAAACGTAAAAATAGAAAAATGCGTGAACAATAAAACGAAGTACAAGACTCTAGCAGCACAGGGAGCTCTTTGAGCATTCGGCGGAACATTGCTCTGCTCAGCATGCTTATCACGTCGCCAAACCAGCTTCGTGGACCGTGAATGCATGTATGGCTGTTCAAGTATCCAGTCGATATAAATTGCATCATAATTCCATCAGTAACTTGAAGACAGCCTGAGCGACAAAGGAGCCTTCGTCACAATTTGTATTGAGAAACTGGAAATAGCTCTGTACTGGAATCCTGCCTTCAGGGTCCGCAACAGCTTGGCGCTGGTGCCTGTAATTTATGCCATGCGACCTGATAAAAAAAATGTGACAAAAAATAAATGACGAATTGCCTCAAAATAACTTCGCTGCAGATAAAGCAGTTTCTCGATGTTTCGTACACTGAAGATGAAGTTATGTTTATTGGATTATGGGGTAATATATGTTCGTTGCAGTCATTACGTTGAGAGGTTTTTACATAGTCGGTTTTACGGATACGCATTAATAACAAAACCGCGTACATAAAACGGAATTCTACATGCGATGAATATCTTGCAAACAATATTTCTATTTTTCTGTAAAATGTTTCGCACATGGTCTTGTGCCTTAGGGGACAAACGTTCAGTTATGAGAGTTTTTTACTTCATAGTGAAAGCCTGGCTCACTGTTCAAGCACTTTATCCCGATAAAATAACCCCGCCCGGATTAAGCGTGGAAGGGTAGGACGCTATAGACAAGGAAGTGCAATGTTTTTTTTTCACAAACCACGAAAATAGCATCAATATCTAATTCTGGTCACATAACCGTATGTGTGGGGCTCCACGACCACTGTTGCGATGCCTCGCATAGACGAAGCTACGAAGACAGGAAGCTACACTTTACACAGTAACCGTTCTTACAATTGACTTGTGGCCCTAACCTTTCGCCAGAATAATGGCCCTAATTATTGCTTCAGGTTCTGCTGTTATTGATATTAGGGTATTGTACAGAAACAAAAATGAGGACCTATATGCCCAAGCACTTTTTGTGGCATGTCGAACTCTTTCAAAAAGTATAAACTTATGATGTTCTTCCGCAGCCGGTCGTCACTTGCACAAAGGACAAGATGTGGAAAGTGTGGGTATGTAATAAATTTACCGTTGCACACTTTTAACGCTTTTGAAATACAAATGAAAAATGCTGTAGGAAAGGGCATTTCGGGCATTTCGGGGAATGCCCAGTGTGGTTCGATGAATTTCATCTACAATACGATCGGCAAGCACAGATCCATGGGTATACGAGTTGGCACTCAGCACGAGCACAAAATGTTGAGGCTTGATCGTTTGGGAAAAGATACTGTCAGACATCATGGGCCAATAATGAGACTTTGAAACATAGTTTAGTGAAAATTAGACTTTGAAATCGAGAGGAGTCTTGTACAAGCACAAAAAATGAAACTGCTGTGCTACGCCCAAGACACGTTGAATATGAAGGTCACCGGAGTGACTTAGATCACCTGTTAATGTGTAAAGTTCGCGACCACTCCGTAATGTTGTATGTTTGCCCCGCTATACTGTTACGGCCGGTAATGACTGCATACTGCCGGTGATGACATACGGAGCTGAAACTTGACATTTTACTAAACAAGTAGAAAGCAAACTTAGTCCGGCTCAATGTGCCATGAATTGAGTAATGGTAGGAGTAACACTAAATAATACGAAACGAGCTACCTGTATCCCAGGACAAACTGGAGTCGAAAATGTCATAGTTCAAATCAGGAAAAGGAAATGGAATTGGGCTGGTCATGTGGACAGCAAGAGATGGGTCTTGAAAAAGAGGAAGGCCATTACCCCGATGGTGGGAAGAAATAGAGAAATTGGGGGTAAACTGTAGACTCGAGCGGCCCAGGACAGGAGCGATTCGAGGTAGAAGGGACACCCCTTCGTCGTCTAGTGGATCTGAGTAGCCTGATGATGATTACGATACATGAAATGGGTGCTGTGGCCGCAAATTGAACATGCCACATGGGGTAATGTAGTTCCGCAGCTTAGCCATTAGGCCACATCACAGGCAAACTCCCATATGTTTGAATGGAAACCGTGGATTTAGTGTTTTATGAAAAGGCAGAATATGACAAAAATGGCTTTGTGTGGGATAATTTCGACTGTGCTCCACATTGCTTTGGCTTGGAGGGGGCAATTGATTTCATTGAATGCTGAGTCCGCTATCAAAACAATATATCGTGTCGTGGGTTCGGATCCCACCTGGCGGACATTTTTTCTTCACTTTCTTTCTTTCCAAATTCTTTATCTGTTTCATTGACCTACCACATCCTCCCCTCTGTTTTCCGAGGTTTTCTTGACTGCCAACCCTTATTTCTGTCATATATATATGTATATATCTATATATATGTACTATGAAGTTTTTGAGAAAGTTCTTTTGAAAATCCAGTAATTATTGAATTGAAATCTGACTTACTGGCTGAATAAATTCAACAAACATATTTTAGAGTACTAGGTGGAAGTCTGCGAGTATTCGAAAATTTCGAATATTACACGAATAATAAATATGATATAATCGTATTCGCTTCAGAAACTATGTATTCGAACTGTTTTGAGTATTCGAACGGGTTCGAATAACCAGCTATTATCGAATATTTGGGTTGATTAGTTTAAGTGGGGACGCGTCTTTCAACTTCGGAAAAAGGACCACAACATCGTTTTTTTGAAAGCCACATATTCGGCTTCTATGTTTTCTATCCTGTGCATTTGAGTTTTGCGCCGAAAACCGTCGCAAAGTGGCACAATGTCAGCGCAAATGGGCGAAAAAATGGCACTTTTTGGAGCTCTGTATCTCCGCAACAGCGCCACCGCTCACGGCCATTTTGGTACCATTGGATCGGTGGAGCGATCCTCTTTCCGGTCCTTACCTTCTCTTTTATCTTCGTTCATTCACAAACACACGAATGGCAAAAAAAGAAAGACGCGCAAACCAATTGAGATACAGACGCGAAAGCGTGTTGGCCTTTCTGTCGGTGCGCGTTGAAACAGCCCTCCTGATTGGGTGTCGCTAAAGTATTTCGAGATGGCGGCCAAGTTCCTGTTCAATCGTTTTATCTGCTCTGGTATTCAACAAAGACATTATCGCGATGTGATCGGGCGTCGCAAAAGCATTTCAAGATGGCGGCCAAGTTTCTGTGCAATGATGTTATCTGCTCTGGTATTCAACAAAGACATTATCGCGATTGCAATCACTGAGATCACAAGCCAAAATACGGAAAGTTCCGTAGCTCGAAAGGCGGGTCGTTCACCGAACGCTTTTTGTTGTACGCGTGACTTTACCCTTGAGGTGGAAACGCGGTGTGCGCGCGTGTGATAGCGGTTCCCGCAATGAACTTTTCGCATTATTTGCGATGCTTAGACGCTTAGTTATTGTTAAGCTTGGCAGTATGTTCGCTAGCCTTGGGAAAAAAACGTGCGACGCGTCAAAATGTTCGGCGCGTACGGCGTAGCTGCTGCGCGTTGGAGCATCGCCTGACAACGCAACCTAGTACAATTTAACGCCAGTAGTTGTAATTATTCCCTGTGACTTCATATTTATTCTCAAGAGCGACTTGACGAGCCATGTCCGGGGTAAACAAAGTATGTCATGTTACGGCATACGTGCGCCGCGATGCGGGTGAGCCATATGGCTTTCTGGCGCAACGTTTCCCGTGCACTTCGAATAATCATGCAAACAGGTCTGAGTTAGGAATAAGAACGCGTTGACAGCGTTAAAAATGTCCCTTACATTTGTTGAATTTAACAAATTGATTTAGGGAAATTATTAATACCAGTCCATACATCTATAGTTTAGTGCATATTGGATGCCCTGAATTTTAAGAGTACCAAAAAATTCCATGTATTGAAGTTTGAGTTCTCCAGAATATTATACCAAGCTTCAAAGTAGCTCATTTGCACCCTTCTGGTATGTAAAGTTTTGGCAATGAACGCCTGGACGTAGGCTTCTGCTCCAGGCAAGGACATAAAGCATACAAGTATTGAAAGCTCAATTTTCAGATTTAAGTAAAAAAGGAGTGCTTAATTTGTTGCCATGATCACTGCAGAGGGACGTTGAGCAGTGCAATACAAGCAACCAGCTTACCTACTTTGCATTGAAAGCCATCTCCCCCCCTTGGTCCGCAAACTGGGCTTTGTACTCTTGACAGAGAAGCTGAAATTTATGTTTTATGGAAAGAAAGCGGCTGCAAAAGGCACTCCAATTTCAAAGCAAGAAATTCCAGAAGCCCCGTGTTAAAAAAACACAAACCTAGCGACTTTTCATCAACGAAATATGTTTTCAACTTCAGAATCAGTGTTCTCAAAACAGCTTTTTTTTGCCAGCTACGTCTCTTGTTTTAGTGATTTCTTTGTGTCCTGTAGGTCTATTTTTGATTCCGCTTTTAGTGTTACATTCCTTGATGAACAGTTCAGGTAGGGACACTCTTGGTTTATCGGGTTTACTTTTTGTGAATTTTTATTGAAATGGTCATTAGTTGCCTATATGCCTGTTGTACATTCATCTCTAAAGAACTGAAAACTAAAACAAATTGTGTTCTAGTAAAAAAAATCTAACACTGTCATGACCTCGTACATTCATTTGGGAATGCAAAGTACTTTGAACAAGTTTTCTATCATGTTTTATAGGCCGCTCAAGTTCGGCACAACGTGGAGAGGAATGAAATTGTACAACTAAAAAGTTTTCAAAATATTACTTTAAAATTTTTGTGATGTTACCACAAAACCATTTCCAGTTGCTGTGCTAATTTTCATCAAAATTTCCAAAGAAATCCAAAGGTTCATTTCGGAAGCCACATCCCCCCTCAAGTATTCGATATTAGATTCGATATTCGAAGCTAGATATTTGTATTCGATTCGCATCCAAAAAATTTGATATTCGCACACCCCTAGTACTGAGGTGCAACGAACATCTGGAAGGAAAGACGGAAGGAAACGCAACAGCGTTCAGGAGAATACAGACTAACTACCGTAATTTACATAACGCGGGCAGGGTTTACTGGAGCGCCTTTAATGTTGGCTCTCACTCACTGTCGATTCCGTATCTACGTGATAGCGTGGCTGGCGGATAGAATGGCGTCTAAAGAGCTGTAAGATATGCACACGTGGAATTGTTCCGGTTGTTAATTTTAAATTCCATAAATTCACATATCAGCATAACAAAAGCAGCAGCCAAAGCACCTAGGGTGAACGTGTAAAGGCAGAAGCCAATTATGTGTCCTCCCGATGGCAATTGTTTGTCGTTGTAAAATAGTGCTGTGACTAGGTAGAAAAAGGATGTGGACTCCGGGTCACTAATATTTCTATGTTGGTTTTGGGTGCTGTTACCTGAGGTGACCCATTTCTAATCAGCATAATGGTTCATAAGGGGGCTAAACATCGTCAGTTGAAGTCATAATTACCCGCAACGTAAGCTACCTCGCCCACTAAAAAGCAAAATCTGCACCCATTGCATACTGCTGGCGATGACATGCAGAGCTGAAACTTGATGGCCTACTGGTCAGCTAGAAACGAAACTTAGATCCGCCGAATGGGCCATGGAACAAATAATGATAGGACTAACACTTAGGGACAGAAAATGAGCTTCAGAAATTTTGGAACAAACTCGAGTAGATGATATCTTAGTTCTGATAAAGAAGAAGGAACTTACTTAGACTGCACATGTAGTGAGACCAAGCGACAACCGGTCGGCAATTAAGGTAACAGAGTGGATACCCAGAGATGGGTCTCGAAGCAGAGGGGGACCAATACCAGGATAGAGTGATGAAATGCACAAATTGTGTGGCCAACAGTGGACTCGAGCGGCGCAAGGACAGGAACTGTTGGAGACCAATTGGAGAGGACTTCACCCTGCAGTGGGCCTGAGTAGGCTGGTGATTATGATGATGATGGTGATGAGTAGCTAACGTAAAATATTTTTAGTCTTTACAATCAGAGCCTAAATGTGTACTTTGGGCCTAATAACGCTCAAAGTGGGAGTCGTGGCTTCGTCACTGCTGTGTAATTTAATTGTCGCTTGGTATTATGTCCCACTATTCGAATACGCACCACCTGGACGGGACAACCAGAAGTGGTACGCGCAATGTGATTATTGAAAGCGCTTAATATGAGTCTTAGCAGTGCCAGTAGCTAGAGAAGTTTGCAGAAGATTGATTCACGAAGTTGTCATTTCTGTGGCCTTTAGCGTGCACTGTATAAGGCTCACAGGTCACCAAGGCTTGAGCCTCTGCGCTTTGTTGAAATTTACCGCCCAGAAACAAGATATAAGCCCAAGCAAAGTCTGTCGTAAAGCCACCGCTGTGATTTCACGCCCATGTGACGGCCTATTTTCAGTGCTGAAAAGAATAGGGCTCAGGAGAAGGCCACCTCCTGAAAGAACCCGTGTGGTCATAACAACAACGTCATTATTCGCATAAGAGACTAAGCTGTCATCAATAGACACGTGTAATATGCGTTACGTGAGAAAATATAGAAACATTTTTCGTTCGAAGCCACATGTCTACAATCAGCGCATACGCGTTGAGGCACGTAAAGGGTGAGTCTTCTAGCAGTTCGCTCGCTTATGTCAGTGAGACACGTCGCTTTTTAAACTACGTTGTTTTGGTACACAGCTAGATGACCCGTCATGTTGGAAGGTTGGGAGACTAAGCACTAAAAGGTTCAACATCGTGGAACATAGGATCTTTTTACGGTACACCTTCTTTGGCATAGTTGACTCATGTGTCGCAAGTTTCACGCATAACAAACCATAAACGGCGCGTTGTTTCTTTTTTACATAAAGCAACGGCATGAAAGACACACCTCCTTTTGGGGTTTATCAATAATCGGCTCATCCACTTAGCGTGAGGTACTTTAAGAGAAACGACATCAATATATTCCTTCGGTTATTCTGTATTGGTGAACTGACAGAGAGACAAATGACGCAGTTAAGTAGGAGAGAGCCAGAAACATTGTGGAGGTAGTGATGTTCTAGAAGCAAGTATTTAAGTGGAAGCATCTTTATTCATTCAGTTCTTTGTCGGGGCGGCGAATTTCAGCTGCTAGGTAGGCTGTGCGGTCAAGTTTAGAATATCCGTCGTACCCAAGCGGAAAAAAATATTTCGGTTTCTGTTTCGCATGTACGAACACAATTCAGCATATCAAGAGAGAATTTTAGATTAAGGGAATAGGATCTGGTAGCAGGTATTCGCTTGGAAATATTTTGTGTTTTGCAGGGTGATCACCCTCTGTACAGTTTGGAGGCAAAGAAACAAATGGAAAAAATTATGGTAAGTGACAGAAAGATTCCTCATCTCCTGTGGTTTTTGTGTATATACCTGCATGTGTCAAGATTTCCAAATACCACCGCCCTGTTTCTAAAGACATATTTAAGTTGTTGGTGGGTGAGCGGAATTATGGGATGCTTATTCCTGGCCAAGGAAGACCTCGATTAAAGAGGACCTGACATTTTCTTACTGATCTCTTTGGCGAGAGGGAGTTTGAAAATAGGGAGTATGAATATATTGAGGGAGGGAGTATGAAAATATTGTTTGTAACAGCAATGTTAACCTCCCCTTTAGGCTTTTAAAAAGACCCAAGTAATCGTTTTTAAACTGTTTTAGACTGTTTGCCCTAGTAAGAAAGCTTTCTTTTTAAAGCACGTCAACAATGTTTTGGATAAAATGTTCTTTGGGTAACAGTACTGTAACCGCATTTACCTTTTCTAAGCATCTTAAAAGGACCATACAGAAAAAAGCACTACGTTTATTTTGACAGAACTAGCCTCATGTTTACATTTGATAGGTGCATTCAAACAGAAGAAGACGGTCGCTAGAATCGCACCATGATAAATATTAGTGTTGTTTTTGGTATGCGTCCGCTGGCCTGACTAGCAAGCCATGAGGCTTACCAAAAACCCGTGAGAGCTAGTACGCTGCACATTTCTTCATTTGCGTTATTTTCCGTTGTTAATAAAACGAGCAAATTATGTATTTTGTATTGAGGGCCCGCGCAAAAATCTTTGTTATCCACATATTCATCCTCTCTTCGAAGGTGTTTTGTTATTATGGTCATTCTGTTTGTAGGTTTATGATGTTAAGCAATGACATACGTCTCACTTTTGTATGCGTTAAATACACGCTAATATACTAACTTTTTTCGATCTTAGTTATGCTCTGCAAACGCCTCTGGAAGCACCAAGATTGCCTGGCTTGTGACAGACGTGGCACTGCGTATCACCGGCTAATCTTGTGGAACTGAAGCTATGTTGCTTGCCTAGCCCACATATTTGATGTCTATTTTCTTTCTCTGCTCTCGGCACAATGTATGGAAATTCCGACATAAATAATTATCGTGAATCTGATGACATGGTAGCGTGCAAGTTCCTCTCGTGGTTAGCATTGTTGCCTAAAAAAGCCTACTACAAAGAAAACAATGTAGGAAATGCCTCTTCGTTTAAAATATCACCATTTAGAAGCACCTGGAATAAAACTGTAGCCGCATAAAGTTTTTATTAGAGAACACGGAACTATATTTGCTTGAGGGGGTTATCTTTTATTGAAACTAAAATTTTTAGACTTTTAAATATTTCTTAGAGTCTAATCAATTTCACTACCGTTAAGGTTTGTTAATTGCATTGTAGGGTCACAAAAAAACAAGTGGCATATTTGGGCTTTTATCCCTTCATTTTTGTTTGAACGAGATAACTTTGTGGAGGTAAGCGAAAGGGAGGTCCGTGCGAAACTTTTGGAAGGCGACAAGTTGAAGTAGGTTGTAGTTCCTGAAAGCCCGTGCAGCACCGTTACGAGAGCGACATCTATCGCCAGTTTCAGCCCCTTAGAAGCCCCACGACGGTAAGAACGGCGTGCGGCTTATCCTGCTTGACAATCTATATTTAGGCCTTACCATTGGTTCGTGTTATCGGCCACGTGCGCTGGTGTAGGGGCACCACTGCTGCGCTGGGTTTTGCGCCACGTTGCAGACAATGAGAAATTAAGCCTCCCTTCCCAAAGGCGACGCAATCAAGTGGTATCATTTTCAGCACGGAACGAATGTCAGCACGACAAAGAACAAATAGCTGCTATGTTGTCGGAACACGATGCAAAGCGCCAAACGCTACTGCGACCAAACAAAAAAGTTTGGGGAGAGCGACTGTAGGCGGTTCATCAGCCCAAAGTCAGCTGTGTACATTATCAGGGACTGTTTCTATGCTGTATGAACGTTTTCTCATCGCACACTGGCTTTACCTAGCCTCAACTACCCCCGGTACCATGGATGTAGTATAAAAAAGTTCACACATGTCCACGAAGTGAATGATAACGCTGGGGCGAAGCACTGGGGATCGTTCTCACCGTAAATCACCCGTGAGAGTGCTTACTGCGGTTAAAACGATTTCCAATCCAATCGAATCCAATACAATTCAATTTAAACCAATCCCATACAATTCAATTTAGTTCAATCCAATACAATTCAAATGCAAATCTAAAGCTCCCAGCGCATGCGCAGCACGGCCATCCAGGAGCACACACTCTCTCTCTCTCTCTCTCTCTCTCTCTCTCTCTCTCTCTCTCTCTCTCTCTCTCTCTCTCTCTCTCTCTCTCTCTAACCTTTTGCGAACCTGTTATTTTGTTCTTGTTAAGCTTTTGTGAAGCTTTTTTTCACAGATGTTTCGATTTACACGGTGGTGTGCGTGTTTCTCTCCTCTCTCGCTCTCTCTCTCTCTCTCTCTCTAACCTTTTGTGAGCCTTTTATTTTGTTCTTGTAAACCTTTTGTGAACCTTTTGTTCGCAGATGTTTTGATTTACACGGTGCTGTGCCGTGAGCACGGACGCCTGACAAGCCTCGCCCTTAAAGTGCTTCGCGCCTAAAACTTCTTGAGTGGAGATGGCGGTCGAAATGTAAAGCTGACCACCGCAATCTTGCCTTCGACCAAAAACTCGCTCCGTCATTGCAACCGCGAGGTATCCGTCGCATTCTGCCGACTGCTCGCCGCACGTCTGGCGACGGTGCACGCTTGCGCGCGAGCATTTGGGACTTAGTTCATCGTAAATATTGTCAGGACAATACAAAGGTGCAGAAATAAAAAATGGGGTGCTCGTGCGTCACATTCGCCTGCGCTAATCACGGGAAGAAGACGCCACGGATCACCTTTCTGCTGTTAATACGGATGGGCTATTTTAGTTTTGTGTCTCGCGGGTATTAGAGCATTATAAGTGAACACTTGCCGACTATTTGTGCAGGCTAGCAGCGGTACAGCTTTTCAAGGCAAATTGGTCGTAGAACCGGTTGTCCACCTACTTGTTTACGCACTCGTTTACGCAGATATGCAAACGCTTTCACTCATAGGTGTGGTGGTCGTAGTTGTCATTTCACTGAGCGAAATCACATTTTTTTGTAATAGATGTGCCAAATTTGTCCTCCCGCCCTAATCCAAACGCAGAGTGTTTGTTCGGAAAGTCACCAGCCTAAGCCGAGGCAGTTACGTCTAACATTTTATTTTCGCCTCGCTCTACGCCAATACTCCCGCGGTTTTCGTTAGAGTTTAATAGAAAAGGTGTAGTTAACCTATTCATTTCACTTAGCCATGTTCAATTCTGATGCTACACTTTCCCGCGTTCTTCGTCCGCGTGGTTTTCTTATCAACAGTAGGCTAGTCGCGTGCGCGGTTAGCGAGGTTGTGAACGCGAAAGAGTAGCTTCCTGAGTGCAGTTTTCTTATCAATAGCAGGCTACTCGCATGGGAACCGGCGTGGTTAAACAGGCTGAGAACGTAATTAAGTACTCTCCTCAAAAAGTGAGAAAGATTATTGACACGGAACTCAGATGAACATGTCAAGCACAGGAAGCATCGCGCTTTTGTACCATACATGACATATGGACCTTTCCCTTGTTGCAGGTTTAGTAAAAATAAAGCGCTTCGATTTCCGTAAGAACATGCCGTTAGGCGAGATAACTTAAAGCCGAGACACGGCGACTTTGAAGCAAAATTTGAAAACAAAATTCCTTAAATTTGCATCATGCTTCCCAAGTAGTGCAAAGACGATATTGACTGTGTACCCTGAATAAACAAACTGCTTTAACGATGTCAGTATGCGTGATATACCTTTGTAAAAGACAAGGAAAAGCTAGAAATGGCAGAGATGAACTGAAACAGGAAATTGTAAAGTTTGGGCTGCTTGGTATTTCAGCGTGTTGCTTAATTTGCTCTTGTGCATGCGCAATCAGTGGGGATGTAGAAAAATTGGCATGTACAAAATATGTAAAAACTGCAATATCCTCATTTCAGCACTGCCTAAAAACAAGTCGGCTTGATACAGTACTGTTCTGACAGAGCCTGCTTGTGTGTCAGAGTCGCGTAACAAACAGTCATAATTTCAGCACTCCTTCTAAAAGAAGCAAGCGTCAACTAATCACGCTCAAACATAGTTGTCCTGCTTTTAGCGCGAAATTCCGTGTATTAGTAGCTATTTTTAGGTGCCATCTCGTACTATCGCGTGCAACATGACATAAGTTGACTACTTAAGGCGCAGCCTATAACCTTACAGACACCGCATAATTGTGTACTGAAATGAAATTAGGAGTGGTGTGATTAGCCCAGAACTAGGCTATTTCCCGCGGCGATGGGTGTCTTTTCCACCCGAAGAGGGGCGAACACAAACTGGCTGCTCGGATTATGTCAAGAGCTTAGGGGAAAGGCAAAATTAAGGCTGCTGTCAAATATCCGCACCGACAAAGACAACATAGTTATCGTTTTTTTTAAACGGCACCCCTCCAACCCCCACAAAAAAATATACGATAGCACTTCTGCGTCCCTGCCAGCTCAGTGCACTTTCTGCCCAAACCAATGTAACCGCCAACCAACTTTCCCGGATTCAGGTCCCTGCGTTGGCTGCTATGAGAGATCTCCACTGGAGCCGTTTTATACAGCCTTATTGATAATAATAAACAGAAGAAAACCGCGAGCCCATGTACTTACAAGAAGACAAATTATTGTCGGTGTGGCTATATGTGTGCCAGAAAGCTGCTTCGATCGACCAAAAAAGACTTCCCTGGGATGGAGAAGGTAAATGATCCCTGCGCGGGTCACAGATCTCTCTGAACTGAACTGATCAGCTGTTTACGACTACAGCGCACAGAGCGCACAGTACCCCCAGAAAAAAAGAAACGCCCTGTACAATAGGTGAATTTGCGCATCAGCATCATACTGGGCGTCCGACCACTGCGGAAAAAAGGCCGTGTATTGAAGAAAACAACGGAACGAGTGTTCATTTTTGTAGTTCTTTAAATAGCCTTCCGGGGTCGGGATAAGTAAGGATATACAGTGAAAGCTCGGTAATTCCTTCCGCACGTTAGTTAAGAAAGTCTGTTTATTCAATCTGCGTGCGTTGTCGTTACAGTTACATACAGGAGTTGATGGTGTGTAACTGTCGTCCATTTGGCAAACTTTTAGCGCGCACCAGCTAATACCACCTGAGTCGCCGCGTGCCAGGGCGCGCAGTTGATGCGAAGAGAGAAAAAAAACCACTGCTAAGAGCAACGCTCAGCATTCTCAGATAATGAATGGCAGCCTACCATTGCCCCTTAAGAAGGACGTGTATGACAGCGACATCTTACCGGTACTCACCTACGAGGCAGAAACTTGGAGGCTCACTAAGAGGGTTCAACTTAAATTAAGGAACGGAAGATGATAGGTGTAACATTAAGGGACAAGAAGAGAGTGGAGGGGGTCTAGGAACAAACGCGTGTTAAGGACATATTAGTAGGAAAAAAGCAGAAGAAATGGACGTGGGCAGGACATGTAATGCGAAGGTAAGATAACCGTTGGTCATTGAGGGTAACAGAGTGTATCCCTAGAGAAGGCAACCGTTGCAGGGGGAGGCAGAAAGTTAGATGGGCAGATGAGATCAAGACGTTTGCGGAGTTAAATTGGTCGCAGTTAGCACAGGACCGGGGTAATTGGAGAATAATGGGAGAGGCTTTGCCCTGCAGTGGGCGTAGATAGGCTGGTGGTGGTGGTGGTGATGATGATGATGATGATGATGATGATGATGAGCAACGCTACTGTACAGCTGAAAAAATGCCTGATAATCCTATCGCATGGTCATCGGCATCATCCGAAGCGGGTATAGGTGGCGCAAGCTGTCGCCCGATACAAAAGGTTAAGCCACTACGGTCTAGGCATCCATCCACGAGGAAAGCGAGGTTAGTGGCTGCTGATTGGCAGCCGCAGCTATCGAAGCCTGTGCTCTTTGCGGCCTTTGTGCAGTCGCGCCGCAGATATCCTTATCTTCAGCAAGTTTCATTTTGGCGTGTATCGTCATTTTGCGAGGAAGCAATAATTCAGGACGTGATAGGCACCGACAGCGACGATTCGTCATCAGGTGACTATTACGACCAACTGCCCCAACCACCGAAACGCACTGTAGGGGAAGCCGCAGAAGCCTTGTTCGTACTGGAGGACATTTCTGAGCAAATGCCGGCTGGTACGTGTGCCACCGAGCATCTGGCATCTATTAGAGCTATTGTCACAGCTCAAATTCACCCCCCCCCCCCAAAAAGAAAACAGACGAAGATTACACGCTTCTTTGGCCAATGAAGGCACGTCATGTTGGGGATAACTTGGCATTTTTGTTGTTCATTCGATATTTTGAAAATGGGATGATGTTATAATTTTTCGAGCTACCACCAGTGTCAAATTATTGAACTCTTGCTATACAACAGTAGTCGTGCGGCAAATGTTTTAAAGACTACTTTAAAAAAACAGAAGCTACGTTAATTGTTGGTGCTTCGCCACCACACCAAAAAAAAACTTCGATGTACACAGCGGCTACAATTTGTTCTCACATCTACAGTTTCATTGAAATAACCTTCAAATATCTAGAGCATGCGGTGCTGTACAACTTGTGGTGTTGAATTACTGCCATAGCAGATTGAGGGAAATGAGTACAAGGGCAGCTTGTTGCGAAAAACATTCTACTGGCACAGAGAACTGCTTTAGCACAACCACGTACGGGGGCATGTATTTACACAGACGTAACTTCCATTTCTTTCAGCTTTTAAACTGCCTCAAACACTCCAAACGTTCGTTTTTGTCATCGTCACTACGAACGCATGAGGAACATTTGCTGAAAATTACAGCACTGATTGTGCTCTCCACCCTGTCCCTCCTCATGGCTATTCCGATAGATACAAACGTAAACAACCCGTTCAATAACTGAATAGAGGTTATTGTGAAAGCTTCCTCACGCATATCTACGCACAAAAAACTGAGTGAGCAAGTGAGTGAGTGCTTTATTGAATTAGAAAGTGGAAGAGAATTGGACTGAGGATATTTTGGACTCATTTGGGAGTTCACCAGCATACAACCCAGTCTGGGGGAAGAGGAGAGGGGAATAGAAAGGGATAGGTGAGAACAAATTGGGACAGAAAAAAAGAAAGAAAGATAAGGAGTGCGTAGGCATTGGACTAAAGTCGTTTGATGAGGTCGGCCTTCTCGAGGAAGGCCAGGACAAGTCGAAAGTGTACCCGCAGGGGCGTGGAGTTGGGGCCAGATGGGAAAAGCTGGTCCATTATGATGTGGCAGGGCTGCTTGACACGCTGGACTGAGGCCCGAAGGCCAGTCTCGGGGTATCGGGCTGGCGGCAGGAGCACAGCAGGGGCTTAGGAGTCTCGGGCTTTGGGCAGTCAGTAGATGTGGGCGACGACCGACGGCGTTGTCGGTGTAAGCGGGCTGCCACACTGCAGCAATCGAGCCGCATGTGGAGGAGTATGGAGCGGGCGTCCCTGTTGATGCGACCAGGCACGACCTGTGGAGATTGGCCGCTGATTGCTCTGGGGTCGGGTGCATCGTGTCTACCTCTTACGCCAGGATTGGCAGTGCGGCTTCGAAGGGCCTCAGGTGGCGGGAAGCAGGGACCCCCCCTGGCGAGCAGTGTGGCAACCATTCTTCCCTGGCGGTACGAAGAAGCGCCATTTTTGGTGCCAAATGCTTATGTTCGACGAATATTTGAAGAAAGAGGTATGAGCAAAGAGCTTAGAAGAGAACAGGAAGGAAGGGAGCTTTAGAAATAGGTAATGTTCGACGACTATTTGAAGAAAGAGGTATGGGCAAGTGAACTTAGAAGATAAGAGGAAGGAAGGGAGCTGTAGCACTGGGATCGCATGCCTTCGACCCTTAGCAGCGCGTATTATCATGCCTGGTCTAAGTAGGATTGGTTTCGCGCCCGCTGCTGCTGAAGTGAAGCTGCGCAGCGAACTTCTTTATTTCATATGCGTGGCGAACCGCAGTGACTCTCCAATGTCTCGGGGGGAGGGGTGGGGTGCCACCTCTGCCAGGCCACAGCCTGGTCGAGTGAGCGCGACCACTTTGCACTCTAAGTCATTCAAGCCCGAAAAGGGCTGGATGCCCTCTTCATATACGGCTACAAGAATGTCATGCCATCATGTATGAGAACATTAATACTCCAATTCATAGCTGCAAGACATGAATTCAGAGGGCCAACACATTCAGCACTAGACGAGCCAGCAACTTCGGTCAAGGTTATCGTTTCTTTAGTTTTCTTCTCCCGTCTTAAAAGGAGCGCGGCTACTAGCGAGGGGCAATTGAGACGGGTCATTTGACATCGTGGGTTTTCGTGCACCACCCTCATCACTCTGCTGTTCCGCCTGAAGTGTATCTCACGAGTGCTTGTTGCCTTTCTCCTCGTGACCGGTTTCACTGCACTGCTATTCACTTTCCGCGTCCCGACTACTGTTTGCCTGCGTGGTAACCTGACTGATCGCAACCTGAACCGGCCCGCCAGCGTTCCGCTTGTCCTTTGCTAGCCTTGCTAGTTCACCCTCCGTGTGCTCCGCAATGTCTCTTCGGGGTGCACATAACAGAATCCCTCATCTCACCTGAAGCCATAAGGCGTTTCCGCGTCTCTCCCAAGAGTAAATAATTGGTCTGGGAAACCAAGCTGTCAATCAGTGTGCAAAGCACCGGCACCATCTCTCTAATGTCCGAAAACACACTGACCTCGCGTGTTACCGTCAAATATACCGCGGTGATTTTTGCCACTACCTTTTCCCTTAATGAGAACATCAAGTTGATGGTCCCGTGCTACTAAGTTCAGGCCCCTCATTTAATTAATGAAAGCCGCCTGGAGCTAAGGTATTGGCGTTGTCACCGCTTGTAGCTGCCATGCTCCGGTCCGTTCATGCAGCCGCAGGGACGCGAATTTGACGGCCGCTGAGAGCGTTGCTTGTGTTTGTTCTTTTTGTGTGGCAATAGACGGGGGGTGCTTAGCCCGAGTACTTTTGTTGTGTTGCTTTGCGGTCAGCTCGACCGGGCGATCTCAGAGGAAGGCGGATGGGTGCACAGAAGTGAAAACAGTCTTGGCGAGTTGTTCTCTCTCGGACAGCGCGCACGCCGCTATTATGGCTAGCCGACGTTGGGAGGTGGTTCGGTATTCGTCAAGGTTGACAGCTGAAGGGAAGCGAAAGGATGCCGTTTCTTAGTGTCGAACAGGTGCGCGGCGTAGACTTTGAGGATTTTATGAAGCCGGCGTTTATGGGTCATTCGCCTCGAGAATGCTCGCCTCGGTTTGGAGCAGCTCTTCTCGCCAGTCACGCGGCGGGCATCGGCATCCCTTAGTCTGGAGGAGGGATTAGCCCCCGACTCCCTCATTGTGCAAGCGCGCGCGGGGACAAAGGAGAAGCGGCAAGGCGAGGACACTGTAGGATATTAGCCGCGCGAAGACCACTCTAAGCATCCGGCTTTGGGTTTGCGCTGGTGTCGACCGCTTAACGTAGTGGTTCGACCACTCCGCGCGGTCATTGACTTTAGGTGGCAGATGTCTTGTATTTGCTTGTCAGTTGCAATAACGTACCAGGGAAACGCACTATGAGTGCATGAGAGTGTTGGGTCATGTGACCGCAGGTGGGGGCATTGTTAGTAATGGTTGGTTCTTGTGGCCAATATGTTGTCCATATGTATCATGTTACAAAGGGTTTTCTCCCTTTCTTCAACACCACCTTTGGAGACGTGGTATTTCGGATCAAAACCAGAGTGTCGGATTTTGTCCGGGGTTGGTCGAGGGAATCTAGTTCACTAAAGATCTTGGCCGAACAGGATGCTGCGGGCAGAGTGGCAAAGTAACCGTCATTCTGTCCTGGTGTAAGTACTTGGAGTAATGTAAATAGTGTAAATAAACCTAATATCAAGCAAGAAAGGCCGTCCTCATAACTCAACTTCTTCAAGCATCGGACGCCAGTCATTGGGGTGATCTCGGCTCGAGCATCAAAAGAACCTCATTATTTTGTCTTCACCAATCACGAAGAAGAGGGAGAGGTGAAATGTAACTCGTGCGGCTCGACTATTGGCGGTGACACGTTTTATTGGGGCCCCCTGGCTCCTGACTTTGGTACTCCCGCCGCTGCGTTCTGCTGCACTGCGCTTGTGAGAAGCCGGAGTGCCTGCGCACTCCGGAGTGCTGGCGCACTGCCATCAACAGGATTGATGTTTTAGTTCAGTGCAATACGCAGCGTACCTTCAGTCACTTATTTTGCCACCTTCTGACACCTCTGAATAATTTCAAGCTGTATCCTGCACAAGTTTGAAACACATTAGGATAAAGATTAGAACAACTTTCTGAAGAGCATCGATCAGATGATCGTGTGTAACTCCTCCTTTCTAGCTTAATTGCAAGGTTCAGTGCCCAGAGCTCTTCGATAAGTGTTGAAAATGCGCAGCCTTCCGCAAAGTATATTTGAAATGTTCTTAGAATACTTAACAGACTTTAGTGCTACGCACCATGCAGCTGACACCTACAGGCGCATCGCACTGCAGGAAATAAAACGGCTGTCTTCGATTTCTTCCGTTGTTGTTGACTTGTATCATATCAATGTTTTCTTGTGTGTCCATCGATCGTGTGTAACTCCTCCTTTCTAGCTTAATTGCAAGGTCAGTTGCCCAGAGCTCTTCGATAAGTGTTGAAAATGCGCAGCCTTCCCCAAAGTATATTTGAAATGTTCTTAGAATACTTAACAGACTTTATTGCTACGCACCATGCAGCGGACCCCTACAGGCGGATCGCACTGCAGGAAATAAAACGGCTTTCTTCGATTTCTTCCATTGTTGTTGACTTGTATCATATGAATGTTTTCTCGTGTGTCCATCGCTTTAGATTTTTTGCGCGTCACAAACGTCTTATTAAACGGCTTTGGATGTCGGGGAGGCTGCCAAAGTTCGCGACGACATCTACTTCAGGCGGCATAGCATACATTGCCTTCTTCAAAAAAATATCTTTCGTTAAGGCTGCGTCCAGAAAGGTGAACATCAAAAGCGTGGGTTCTTTATTCACATGCAAACATAATGAGAAGGTTTGTGCTGCGCCATTGCGAAACGGTGAAGACAATGTTGTCCATAGTACTCGAAGGCGGCTTTTGTGCACCTAATTTCAATCGTAACCATTGTCATCAGAACGAACTTACTCTCAACTCGAACAGTCATGAAACGATTACAAGGTTTAAGGCTTGATGTACTCCCAAACGAACAAATTAAAAGTATGCCTGTCGGTTTCGAGTACAAAAAGAACCGATACCAATGAGTATGTCCAAGCAACTCTTTATTCTTTTCCAATCACTTTAGGCGTAACAAAAAAATGCTGGCCTAATCGGGATGACGTTCCACGAATAAAAAAATTACTCTTTCAATCATGGGTGCAGTTTTAGTATAACGCAAATCTGAGTATGGGGAAGACAAGTCTGAGCGAAATGTGCCGTAAATATCCATCCAAGTCATAACAAACGTAATGTTACTATATTTTTAACGCAGAAATGAGTAGAATGTGTGTGTGTGTGTGTGTGTGTGTGTGTGTGTGTGTGTGTGTGTGTGTGTGTGTGTGTGTGTGTGTGTGTGTGTGCGTGCGAGCGTGCCCACGTGTGTATGCGTGTGTGCGTGCGTGCATGTGAGTGCATGTGTGGTGTTATGGCGGAAACATGTTATGGCGTCGCACCGACTGGCACTAGCTTTCCTTCATATTTTAAGCACAGAAATTCAGTAATATAATATCGGCGTTCGTTACTAAGTCTCTATGATTTGGTTTACACCTAATCATATCAGACGAGGTTAAAACCACCATGAAGGGTTACTGCGCCGCTGCCTTTCTCGGACAACAAATATATTTTCCAAAAAATGCCCACATGTCATTAAATTGTGTGCATTTACCCCTTCCTAATAATGCTTCGACAAGTTAAAATAGAAAGCTCAGAGTATTTCACACTTAACACCAACCCACACTCATGTGTGGACTGGGTTTCTATTCGTATGATCTGCGGGTAGAAAAAATTCCTTAAAGGCGTAATCACTCGCAGAAAAATGGCATTTTCACATATTATTTATTAGTGGTGTACTGGTTTCGGGAGTACATATGTTAGCAATTGGATTTCGACGTGATTAATAATAATTAGGTTTTATTATTATATATCTTGATTAAAATATTATTATTATCATAAGTAATTACGGAGATAGTTCAACCTTATAGCATACGAAAACATCACCAGCGAGCCACCACATAATCGTGAATAAATGTGCACGAAGAAAGCAGGAAATATTTATTTATCACTAGCACTAAAGCGCACCAGCCCGCCGCCCTGTACTACCCAGCAAAATTTTCATGACTAGAAAAGCCCAGCCCACACAAACGTGTGGGTGTAATTTTCAAGCATGATGACGGAACGCGCACGAAGACAACGGGTGAAATTTTTAGCCTATCGTGTTTTTTTCCAAGTCCTGCAATTCGTTTCTTACGCGTGTTATCGAGAAAATGCGAGAATAGCAAGTGGAAATATTATTTTTCCTCTTGAAGGCGGCTAGCGTGTTTGCGCCGGCTGGGGCACCGTTTTAAATGTGTGATCCTTCGCCCCCTGGTAGCGAGATCTGTGAACTACCGAAACCAATAAATTTTCAAAAAACGTTCGCTGCGACAACCAAGGGCTGTAAAACCGAAAACAAAACTGTTGCCACTGAGTAAACGAATTTCTTTACCCACACGTGTGTGTGGGCTGGGTCGTAAAGAGATACAAGCACAGCCTCCGAACTTGAACCGTACACATTATTGGCATCGTGCTCAATGGCTAACGTTTTGCTCAGTAAACCCGCATACTGGTTAGAAGCATGGTATAAAATGAGCAGGCACGTATACACGCAGTAGGTTTCTTGGAACCCAACCTACATTTTTTGCGCCCCATCTTTTGTGTCGTCCGCATATGCTTATGCCATGACCACGTAGAGTGATTCAATGGAATTCTTTTGAGCGTTCGGCAAATTTACACAAAAATTGTACCGTCTTCTTAGATACGATTACCGGGAATCGTATCTGGCAGAAACCTTCTGCCAAAGCCGATAACCTCGAACACCTGGAATTTGTTTTCGTATCACCTTTTCGCTGTAGTCCGTTATTAGCATTGATTTTTTTGTCTGACCTTTGTGACAGGCAAAGCCCCGTGAGTGAGCGGTAGATAATTTTGTATTCGTTGTGAGGAAGCTCAGGTTGATATGTCGGCACAATTGGTTCTCTGTTGATGCCTTTATGGACTCCTCAAAAGGTTCAGAGATCTGGTTAGGCATTGGTTTTTTGTCTGGAGACGAACGTTAGGTTGAGTAGGGCTTGAGGTGCACTGTTTTAGAATTTCGGCTTGCGTTACTTCAGTATTTGGTCGTTTGCGGGCCCGCAGGTTCTTTATCTGCAGTCCTCCTGGGGTGATCGTACGGCTGCTGTTGTAGTCTGATTCCATGGATTGGATTCCACAGGATCGTCTGATGAGTTTCAGCTTTTTAAGATTGCCGTTCGGCATATCGTCCGCCTAGGAGGTCATCCAAAAAACGCTGAATGAAATTTTGGAAGGTCTTTCTAGCGGGAAGATATACGTAGACAGCATTCTGGCATGATATTCGTCAGTTGAACAGCACAATGAGCGTCCTAAATCTGGGTTGCTAGCAGGAGAACGTGTTTGATTACCTTCCACCCGGATAAGTGCATTATCGGCGTGCAGAGTTTGAGTTTCTTGAAGATATGGTCGATAAAGGATGCATCAGGGTGCACTCGGCACTGATAAACTGCACGCTGCACATAACGACCCTAGAGGACAAGCGCTTGGTGCAAAGGAGTTTAGGCGCCATCAAATATTTCAGCAAGTTCCTCCCTTCATTAGCTAAGTGAGTGAGTGAGAAACATTTTATTGAGCCGGTGAAGTGGGAGTGGTTCCTTGTTCCAGGAAGCCATGCGATGAGCCGGCAGCCTTCGGTCTGGAGGCCAAACGTGTCTGGACGTCCAGATCGCTGCTGGTCACCAGGTTCTCCCACAGCTCAGGGGTGGGAAGGGGGATGGAAGAGGGGGGAGGTTGGGGTTGTGCTTGCGCTCTAATATGATGTGGGGAAGAGTACTGGGTTGTAAGCAGAACTTGCATGTGGCCGGGAATTGCGTGGGAAACATGCGATGGAGGCGGACTCGGTGAGAGAAGGTATTTCTCTGCAGTCGGCGAAGTAGGGATTCTTCTTCTTTTGAGTGTTTAGGATGCGGAGGAGGGAACTGCTGTCGTTCGAACCGGTCAATATTGAGTGATGTCTTGAAAAGTCAGTAGAGGGACGGACGGTTCGGTATCCTCAGTAGCCTGGAGGGACAGGGCGCAGGCTTGCTGGTGAGGAAAGTTATTGCCCGTCAGTGAGGAATGGCCAGGAGTCAAAGCGAGGGTGAGTTTCCGGCAGGGTTGATGCAAAGACAGTAGTTTTAAAGTTGAGCGGGCCACCCTTCCGGCTAGAAAGCTTCTGCATGCTGCCTTGAGAATTTGTGATGATTACGGGGTTCTTCGTATGAATAAGGGCTAATGCGATGTCGAACTCTTCGGCAATCGATGTTGACGACGTCTCGATTGTTGCTGAAGCTACGAGGGCAGTCTTGGTGGTGACTACGGCTACTTTATAGTGTCCGTTGAGGTAGGTGCTAACGTCCGTGTAAGAGACATCTGCACGCTTTCCATAGATGGTCTCGTGCACTTGACTTCGCGCTTTTCGGCGGCCGGGTTGTAGGTCCGGGGTGCAATATTTTGGCAAGGGCGAACCCGGATAGCACTTCTCCAGTTATGAGGGAGGGGCTGAGAGGCAGTGGATTGGCATGGGACGTGAAGACTTTTCAGGAGGGCTAAGCCCACAGGTGTTTGGGTGAGACGGAGACGTTGACTAGATAAATGGCCTTCAATAAGTTCTGACACCGTGTTGTGGAGGCCCAGTTGTAAAAGACGGGCTGTGGAGGTGTTCATAGGAAGATTTAGCACTTGTTTGAATGCTTTCCGTATAAGCCGGTCAATGGTGTCCGTGTCACTTTTGGTGAGGATAAGGCACGATGCGACATACGTGACACGTGAAATAAGGAGAGACTGGACCAGTCGGACCATGTCTTTTTCCTTCATGCAACGGCGGCGGTTAGAAACACGTCGAAGCATGTGGGGGACTTGGTTAAAAGCCTTGGAGAGCTTAGACAAAGTTTCATTGCTGCGTGTATTGGCCTGGATGGTGAGGCCTAAAATCTTAAGGGAGGAGCCGGGCCATACAGTATGGCCGTCGAGGTGGATGCAGACTGGTTCATTCTGTCGAGCAGGTGGATGTTTACGGATTATGACAAGCTCAGATTTTTTGGGGGAGCATTGAAGTCCCACGGAGGAGGCATAGTTGTGAAGGACGTCGGTAGCCTGTTGAAGGTAGTCTTGGATGTTTCCCATGGAGTCTGTGTCTGTCCAAATGGTGATGTCGTCTGCGTAAAGTGTGTGATGTATGTGAGGGATGGCGTCAAGTTTCTCGGGCAAATCCAGGAGGGCGAGATTGAAAAGGAGTGCGGAAAGAACTGAACCTTGAGGTGTGCCCTGGTCCCCCAAAGCACTAGGCTGGGATTTAACGTCACCTACACGAATAATAGCTTCCCAATGAGTAAGAAAATCTGCAATGTATGAGTACGCACGGTGGCCGCAGCCTGTTTGATTGAGGCGGGATAAAATGGAGGAATGCCAAACATGATCAAATGCCCCTTTTAAGTCCAAGGCACGAATGGCCCGAGGGGAGCAACGAGTCGCTGGAGCAAGGACTTCTTTAATTCGAAGGAGAACATCTTGTGTGCTGAGATGCTTCCTGAAGCCATACATGGTGTCCGGTATAAGGCCTTTTTCTTCAAGGAAGGGTTGGAGCGCTTCAGTATCATTCTTTCCACTAACTTGACCACGCAGGAGGTCAGAGAGATCGGTGTTAGGTTATCAAGATGAGGGGACTTATTTGGCTTGGGGATGAATCGTATTTCAGCCGTCTTCCACTGGGGAGGGAGGTGACCTGAGCTCCAGTGCGAATTGATGTGGTATAGAAGGTGATCCAGCAAGCCGCCGTCCAGGTTGGCAAGAAGCCGGTAAGTGGCTTGGTCTGCTAAGGGTACAGCTCTTCCGAAGAGCTTGACTAGGCAAGATGCCGTTTTTGAATGGAGCTATAAGCATGCGAAAGAATGGAAAGAACTTAGTGACTGCCGAAGAAAACAGCCGTTGCTGTCGCTATTCTAACCTGCCAACGCAATAAAAGTGTCTTCTGATGCGTCACGAGACGGGACCAGTGCCGCGTTTTGCAGTGTCACAATGACAAATGGAATCCCGCGGCATTTCCGACGCGAGAACGTACCGACACACAGCAGCAATTCTCTCTAATTGAAAGGAGGTGATGGCCATGGTCTTCGGCTTCGAAACATTTAATAACTTTGTTTACGGCCTACAGTGTAGGGCTGAAACAGATCACCGCCCCTTGAACGCTATCTCCCAGGAAGCAATTGGCGACATGCTTCCGAAGCTGAAAAGAGTTTTTCTGAGATTGCTGCGTTATGACGTCGAACTAAAATTTATTCCACGTACGCTGCTGCTCCTGGCCGACATGTTGTCACGTGACAAAACTGAGATTACAGCGTGCGACCTCGAAAGCCACGATGTAGAGGTACATTCTGTGAGTATAGTTTCTTACCTTTTTGGTGAATGCACATGGTGGCGGATGGTGACAGAAACGGTGACACAGCTGAAAAATGTGCTAAGTGATCAAGAATCCGGAAAACAGTTGGAGAGGCGATGGGACCTTTCGAGGGAGAGCTATCGCAGGTGAAAGCAGTCCTGCTAGAAGACTGCAAATTGGTTATTTCTGCAAGCATAAAACGTGAGTCACTGGGAAGGATTCACTAAGAGCACCTTAGAATTAACAAGAGCAAAGCGAGAAAACGAAGCCCTGCGTTTGGGCAGGGAATATACTCGGACATATAATTGTTCGTCCAGACGTGTGCTATTTAAAAGTATTCATGCAGCCACCCTCGAGAGCCTTTACGGATGTGCCGTGTGCCCGACCAACCATGGTATCCCGTCGGCATAACATTTCGAAATACGATGGGAGGTCGTACCTGTGTTTTACTACGCCCGGTTAAATGTTCCCGAAGTTGAGCTGCTCAAAGAAACCTCGGCCAAAACGGTAGTACACGTAGCAAGTTCAGTCTTTGCCAGGTACTGCATACGCATAGAAGTTTGTTCTGACAATGGCATACGGTTTTCAATTCGTGATTTCGTATTGTTGTAATGACTGTACGATTTCAGGCATGTCAAGTCAGGAATACCCATGTTCTAACAAACTGGCTAAAAAGGGCGTTCAGATAACTAAGCGTATCCTGAAGAAAACAAATAGGGCGAACCTAATTTCTGGTTGGGACTTATTTCTTTCAGGAGCACTAAACTTGAGTCAGGCACATCGTCTGGTGAGCTGCTGGTGGGCGACGGCTCCGCACAGCAATTGCCGACGTTCATGGCACCCCAGTCACGAGGTACTGAGCAGCTTTGAGGCAGACAATTATAGAAGATAAATGGTGCCCCGGAAGCCGGGAGAGTATGTACGGATTAAGAAGGGTGCATGGGCGACAAAAGCGCAAGCTCCGGACACTCCGGTCACTCCAGGTCGTATACCGTCGTCGCAGAAAACGACACGATGTCGAGGCGCAACCGCCAGCAGCCGCTACTGACTCGGGATCCCTTCCGGCGTGACGACTAGGATGACAATGAAGATGACATCCGGGGAGGGCTCCCAGCCGCGACAACTCCAGCAGACCCTGCTGCTCCAACATGTGCCTCGTCTACACGTGCAGCGAGAAGGGCTCTGAGACATCGTCGACCGCCTGTACGTTTGGCCTACGACCACAACTTCATGCAGCTTCCTCGAACTAGCGCCTGAGAATTTCCATCGATCATTTCGTTGTTTCGTTGTTTCGGTAGTTCCGTTGTTATTCTTTTATTTTCGAACAGATAAGATGTGTCTTATCTTGGGCCCAAGGCACTAACGTGTTCCGCACGCGCAGTTTCTTTAGCAGCAAACGCCACGTGTTCAATACTGCTACTCAACAGCATATCTGTTAGCAGCAGAAAGACACTCTTCCTTTTGAATGAATGAAACTTTATTTTAAATGTTATTAATGCAGTACGTGTGCAATAAAGGAAGGTATTTGCCTCCAGTGCACCGGCGTGGCATATTTGGCGCTATGCACGAAACGACACAATCAGTATTGTCCGATGTAGGGTCACTTCGTGGTCACACTGGTTCCATTTTAGGGAGATGCTGAACGAGTAACCGTAAAAGCAACATGGAAAGCATCAAGATCAGTCGAAACCGAAGTGTCGGGCTTCTTCTTCTTCGTCGTCCAGCCTAAATATATGCGTCTTATATACCTCCCCTATACCTAAAAACATGCGCCTTATATACCTCCCCCCAAAACCGATGAATAAACAAAAGAAGTCGGCTAACCATAGTTTAAAATATTACTACACATAGCGATAATGGCGAAAAGTGTAACGCCCTGCCTGATCTGCCTTATGCCGATTTGGAGGAAGTAATACCTTCCGTCGTTAACAAAGATTGAATGCAGATAATTTGTAGGACAGAATTTTAAAACCCCCGCCAAAAAATAAAAATGAAAATAAACGTTTCACAAATAATCTGACCAAATCAAATATATGCATCTTTGAAGAGAAATTTACGATGCAAAGGCACTTAATTGCTTTGATGGGAGAAATTTATATCATTAGAGAAGCTAAACGAAAGGAATACTTAAAAGAAAAAAAATTATCTGACGTCTTTCTCTACTCAGCCATATTTGGCTGTACAGAAATTACACACTAATCAAGTGGCATAAGAATGCTACGCATTAGGAAAAAATTCACTCAAGATCAGCAGATTTTTTCTGCAGTTATTTCCAGCTTTGCCACCTTATCTATACCAACTACGAGTGATCACTCTCTTTGATAAAATCATTTTCCTGCTCCACGAGGAAAGTCCGTAACTCCGTTTGAAACAAGCGGTATCATGCAGCCTTTCGAAGATATGTTGCCGACTAAAACAAAAAAGAGCAAAAAGCCACAAAGACAAATAAAAGAATAAAAAGTGATCTCTGAGTGAAAAATGAACTCCGGCACAAAAACTAAAGAATAAATATAACATGTTTGGGGGGGACTCGCAGGAGTTTGTGGAGCCGATTTTCTTGATGTAGGCACACATAAAGCTCATAAATTAGAACATGTGTGCACAGAAGGGTGCTGCACCAAGAAAGTTCGCTGTTCAAATGGCGCATCAGGTATATTAGAGTGGTACCAGTACTGTGAGCAATCCACCGTGCATATTTCGTAAAGAACGTTTATCGCAATTCTTGTATTCTTCACCATGTTATCTTTGTACTGGTTTGTCAAGGTGAATGCACGTGATGGTAAATTATTTTTCTTTTTAAAGCACACCTGACGCTGACGGTTTTCCAAAAGATGTGCACTTCTACTGATTTTCAGTGCCTCAACATCGGAAGCGATAATTGTTGATGTAAATACCTATAAACTACTGCCGGGTTTGAAGATGTAAGGAAATATTTACCCTATTCTTACATTCAGGCCGATAAACTCGAAAGTTTGTTTCGGCCATGATACTTATCCAATACTCTCACTTTCTGAGGTAGCGAAAATACCCTATAAGAGAAGAGGGAGCTGGTCCTCAGCTCATGCCTATCCAACAGTGGTCATTACGCAAGTTCAAGAACGTTGCAGCGCTTGCCCGCAATGTTGCGTGCCGATAACGTAACCGGCAGCCTAAAATGAGTATTAAGATATGGTAGCCTGCTTGAAAGAGCTCTCGCCAAAGCCCATTTTGGATATCGTATAAATCTCTTTAAAACTACTGATATGTTTGTTTTGGGTCTCTCGAAGGCCAATTTCTCGACCCCATTTTTCGCGTCCTATACCCTCACAGATAAACCGTCAGAAGGGTAAATGTTTTCAGGTATAGTTCAACAACCAAGCATGAAACATCCGTGAGGAGTTTTCTGCCTGGCAAGCCGCAATATTCGCTTTTTGAATCATTAGCTACAGAACATCAAAAGCAATATTGTGACCAATGATGAATAATATAAGATGACGTCTTTTCATGGTTATCAACACTTTCGCGACTTCATGTTTGCGCGTTCTGCTAAGTTTATTTGCTGCGTGTGCACGGTTAACCGGGTAGCAAAAAACTTAGTGCCTTTTGTCGTGCGAAACCCTGGTGGAATCTGAAAGCACTCGGAGTGTCACACCAACTAGCTCCGATTATTATTACGCAATCATATTAAAACCCAATACAATTTGTTCCTATTGTTACGCTATGAAATTAGAGCCCTCTTTAGTAAAGCAGAAATTGCAAGTTGCAACTTTGGGTGCGGAAAAAGAAAGCGCTGCATTTTTGTATTACCAAAATAATAACTCTGCAATCTCCACGTAAGCAGAAAACATTTTCTGCGTCGCTCCCGAACTCGCAGTAATGTTATTTGATAACCAGAGTGAATGTTTTTTGTTAAATATTCCTGCAATATACTAGCGTCTTACAAATTGGTTACTCTGGTAATGACACTGGGAAAGCGACTAAAAAATAGAATAACATACAAATTTATTGGGGAAACTGCTCGAGAACAAATAAATCGGGACCACCGCTGCGAAATGTTCCGTTTATACGGAATTATGGGAGTGCGGAACGCACACGGAAATGTAAGCGCCGAGGCGTAACTAAACCAGTCATTGTATGCAAAGAGAGGGAAATCATCTTATTCTGAGGAAGCAAACGTTTGGCACAGTTTTTGTGGTTCTGTCTTCAATGAAGAACAAGATAAGGCCCAGTATGTTTTCTGTCGGCCACGTATATACGGCCTGCATCGGGACCATAATGTGGCGTTTTGGGCGCAATTATGAAAGGAAAAATGGCGAAATATTTCCCTAACAGCTTATACTATTCGATTACCATATGTTTCTCCACCATATGTATCCCTCTTTTTATTGCAGCCTTGAGTCCGGCAAGCCCAGTACTACGATATTCGCTACGCCCTTTGCAGCATTCCTACAATTCTGTATATACGGGACATTTCAGGAGGGTACAGCAACTCTGGAGAATTATGTCACGGCTGTATGTACTCGTTGTGAAAGTATTCGGTATAAATACAACGAAGCATTCGGATTGACATGACATCACAGAAGGCTATGACAGCTGAACGCCGAAACGACGCGTTACAAGACTATACACGTTACCGGGACGCTCGTTTTCCAACGCTTCGTGCTTCAAGAAAAACTGTGTACCTCTACCCCCAAACGGTTTCATCACCGTGGACAAGAACTCCAAGGCGCAAAGAAGACACTTCTACACTGCATGCTTCGCCCCTCTCCAGGTCTGACATTAGTGGAGACGGAGCGGAATTTTTTTATGTCATTACGGCTTTACGAAGTTTATGCAGTAGAGACCACTAAAGTTTAGAACCCACTAACGGCTAACTGAAAAAGAGTGGTTGCGCAGAAACATCGACTGATTGTCAGAGTGCGGCCAACGAATGAAACCACTGAAGAAGGCACAACGTCCCGTGGCGGCAGCCAACACTGCCTAACGGAAATGAGAGGAAATGAGGTTTTGTGGCCGAGCGATTGAGGTCGACCCACAACGAATTAAAATCGCAAGAAATACAAGCGTCTGATGCCAAAAAGTCGGGGAAACGAAAAGAACGCTTGGTCGATCACCAAGAAGGAGGCACATACGTCGGATATACCGAATGTTACTTGGATGATGAGGCTCATTGTACGAAATAAAAGCTCATGCAAAACGCGATAAGATGTACAATGGTAATATTATTACTGTGTCGATGACCGTAATCACCAACAACAACCGAAGCCCGCTCGCGACAAGTGCCACAAAGAAAAGGTCCACGAAAATGATTTAGAAACATCATGCAACGTCTGCGACATATTGTCCATCTGAGGGGAAAAAAAAAGTGGTCGCCATCCCGCCCTGCGAAACTGGATGTCCGGTGAAGCTGTTGCAAACACTAACAATGCTGATGGGGGAGGGTATGAAATGTTTCTCGTTGGCTCGATGGCCGTGTCGCTTCCGCTCGGCTTTTCTTGTGGAAAATGCTGGGTCTTTCCTACCATGACGCATGCGCACAGCGTCTCGGGCAAAAGCTTCTCTATTTAGTGGCCGCTAGTCCTTATTAGCCCTCAAACATATCCTGTGTAAGGTCCACTTATCAGATTAGCAGCGGGGCGCCCGGGCTGCACGTGAGAACCCGCCGCTCTGTCTGGCGACGTAGCACTGCCGACACTGCGCTGCAACCACCGCTAATTCGTCGCGGCTCGCACGGGAGACGGATTGTCTGGCCCACCACATTCCTCAAGGATAATCCCCTATTGAGAAAGCAGACACCACCGCCGGATTCCAGGAACGTCTGCCCGAGGCGCGGAGGCGGTGGGATTACCGGCGTCAGGACGAGCACCACACGAATGTCTATTGTGCACACGCCCGGTCAGCATGACGCACAGGCGCGTCATTCGCTCTCACCCCTGGCGCCCGCGGGCGGTCCGTTGACCCAGAGATGGCGGGCAACTCATTGAAGATTCCTTGACGTGCTGAGTGACAGCTGTCTACGTGAATTCGGGCACTCCCATACGCGTGTACGAACGCTATAGGGGCGTTCCCGAGAGAGGGTGATCTGGAGGTTTTATAAGGACGAAATTGGCCGTTGGAAATGGTTCTTGTCTGAGCGCTGAGCTGGCAGTTCCCGGCGGGACAAGGAGTCTCGACCGTTCACGCTAGGTTGGGATTTAGGAGCCCCCTATTCGAGGTTAAGATCGCGTCGGAGGTTTAGGGTGCAGCGCCGCACCGGGCAACTAGACGGATCTTGCGGCGAGATAGAGTCTCGGCCGTGGTTTCTCGATCGGTTTGTGTACGCTCCCAGGATAGGAGAGTTAGACGAAGTTGTGGAGCTCGAGTGATTTGTGCGCACTCAGAGCTAGCGTCTAGCTGAAGTTTGCAGTTTTTCCTTTATTATTCATGTACCCAGTTTTCCCACTGTAAATCGCTGCATATAAATCCTTCATTTCATTTAATCAACCTCAACGCCTCGAGTTCGTCAATTCTACCGCCGTCTTCAAGAAATTCAACACCATTGCCCAGCCAGCCTCCTGCCAAATCAACCGGAGCCCGGGCGATTGGGTTCCTGATCGACACCGGACTTCGGGGAAACGATCTTTACTGGCGCAGTCGACAGGATTTGGCAGAAGAAATCACCAGGCCACAACCAGGGGCAGCAAGCGGACGCAAGACCGCCTTCATCGGCGGCAGCCGAGCTCCGCGCGGAGTGGAGCGGCAGAGCCAAGCCAGCGCACGGAGCCAGCGACGCGGCAGCCGAACACTGAAGGTGCGGGTGAGTGGGATCTCTTGCGCTTCGTTGTGGCAGTGTAGGCTGAGTCTGGGGGTGCATGGTAGTCACGCGGAGCATGCAGACGAAGATGGCGAAAGGAGACGGGCATGGTCAGACAGACGAAGTGCCACCTCACGGAGGCTCGGCAGCAGGAGGATCCCCCCAAGTGGAATCCGAGGCAATAATTCTTAGACGAATGTAGTTGGAGTTTCAAGAGCGAAGAGAGACAAGAGCGCACGAAGCGGAAGAACGCAAACTAAAACTGAAGCTCGAATCTGAAGAGCGGTGGCGAAGGTATGAGTTGGAGCTGGAGAGGAGAAGGCAGACGCCCTTGCGCTCGGACACCCGCGAGCAGAAACAATGGGGCACAGACCCAGCTAGTTGTATAGCAACAGCGAAGTTGAATGGTTCCGGCCAGTGTTTGGAGGTTGTACATTGCGATGAAAAAGCAAGTAGCCGTGACTCCCTACACGAGGCTAGCATTTCCGCCGATGTCGAACGCGCGGAGATGGACATTGGGATGAGGAGCGACGAGGTAGGCGCGGCCGGTGATACCGTATAGCGGTGTAATGAAGTGATGCTCGAACGTGACGAGCAGCCTCGCAGGCAAAGTTTGGGGATGGAGCTGCAGCGCATGAGACAGAAACCTTCGAACAGGCCCAGTTACGCGCTGACAGCAAAGTTGAATGGGGGCAGCCCGTTTTTCAATTTGAAGCCGCGCGAGAACGAGATAAGCGGCCGTGGCTGCGCACGGGAAGCGAGCGGCTCAGCCGTGAACAGCTGCATGGAAAGGGAGGGGAGTGCGAGGAATGTTCCAGCGAGCGCGTCCGGTATAGGAGCAGAGTCAAAGGGTAGCCCCGTTGTTGCGAGTGTAAAGCCTCCAGCCGCTTTTGCACCGGACACTGCGTTAATGCATGCTGAACTTGCTGGCACGGGCAGTACCCAAATTCTGATCGGTGGAGCGGAGAAGACTGGAGAGAGAGACAAACATTTATTATACTGGTGAGCAGGAGGATGTTCGTAGGGCCTCCACCCAGTGAGAGGCATCCTCATTCCAAGATGCCTTGGAGCTGGCTGGCCGTCCGGGCCCGTTCCACCAGTCGGCGCTGGTTCGAGAGCTCGGAGCTCGTCAGCTGGTCCACCCACTGCTCATAGGTAGGGTTGGGATTTGGGGTTAGAGTGGGGGTCCGTTGGCACTCCCATACCACGTGGTATAGGGTACCAGCAACAGGGCAGAAGTTACAGGTGGCAGGGTATTGGGTGGGGTACATAGCGTTTAGTAGTGTGTTATGGGGATACGAATTGGTTTGTAGGCGCCGGAAAGTGGTTTCTTCGTCGCGCGTTAATTGTGAATGAGGTGGCGGGAAGCGACGGCGGTCGTTTTTGTAGTGAGCTAAGATTTCGGTGTACGTGTGGAGTGGTGCTGGCTTTGAAGCAGTTCGGTCGTTGGTTTCTCCCTCTGAGCTAACGGCCCGGTATGTATGAGCACGGGCAGCGGCGTGTGCCGCCTCGTTCCCTTGGAGGGACTGGTGGCCGGGTGACCAGATGATATTAATTTCTGGTAGTCTTCTTACTTGACGAAGAAGGTACAGTGCGGGTTGAGATATGCGGCCAATTAAAAAGTTTCTGCAGGCAGTCTGTGAGTCAGTTATAACAGTAAGAAATTCCTCGTCTGTTGTTGCAGCAAGGGCGATGGCACACTCCTCAGCAGTCTCGATGGAAGTGGTGAGAACGGTTGCTGCTGCCAGTTCTGTGCCTTGCGTGTTAACGACACAGGCTGCATGCGCTTTCTGATGAGGGTACGGCGATGCATCGGTGTATCGAGTGCATGATAGATGGTGATTGTCCTTATGAATTAATCGAGCTCGTGCCGTGCGCCGTTGTTTGTTGAAAACCGGGTGCATGTTTCGGGGTAGAGGGGCTACGCGGATGTGTTACCGAATGTCTGCTGGGATTCGAATCTTCTGATCTTGTCGTGGTGGGACGTTGTAGTGAAGACGGATAAGTGTCTCTCTTCCCGTGGGCGTGATCTGTAGTCGGCGTATCTGAGATGCATGGTGGGCCTCTTGTATTTCTTCCCAGGTGTTGTGGTCCCCTAGCTGCAAAAGTTTCTTGTTGGCCGTGCTTATTGGGAGCCCCATAGCGGTCTTGTAGGCCTGGCGTATGGTGGCATCGAGTTTCCGTATTTCTTGTGGTCTGAGGGCCAGGTATGGCGTGCCGTACGCTATCCTGCTGATAAGAATGGCTTGGACCATGCGTAGGGTGTCGTGTTCGCGAAGTCCGAAGCGACGATTGGAGACGCGGCGGATGATGCGCATGAGCTGGTTAAGTGTGCGCTGTAAGTGTGGTATGGCTTGCAAGCCAGATCCGTCTCTAGGTATTATGAGGCCCAATATCCGAAGGTGGGGGACGTTAGGGACAGGGTGATTATTTATATCTAATTCTGCTTCTGGTATTCCGTGTGCAGTCTTGCGGGTAGTTCTCTTGCTGAGCACAAGTAAACCGGACTTTTCGGGGGCGCACTCCAGTCCTCTGGATTGGAGATATCGTTGGGCGGTGTCAATTGCCATTTGAAGTGCCTCTTCCTGATCTCCGATTGATCCAGTGGGTGTCCATAGCGTGAGGTCGTCCGCGTAGAAAGCGTGTCGGAGATGCGGAATATCTTGGAGCAAGGGTGGGAGTTCCTTCATGGCAAGGTTAAAGAGTAGGGGTGAAATAACCGAGCCTTGAGGTGTTCCTTTGGGAATTGCTAGAAAAGGGTCAGATCGCAGATGGCCGATGCGCACAGTGGCGGTTCGGTTGGTAAGAAATGCCGCGACGTAGTTGTAAAGTCTGGGCCCGCAGTTGGTAGTAGCTAGCCCTTGTAGGATGGCTTGGTGTGTGACATTGTCGAATGCCCCTTTTATATCAAGTGCGACAATGGAATATTTGTGGTTGTTGGCGAGTTTCATTAGTATGTCTTCTTTAAGCTGTAGCAGAATGTCTTGGGTGGAGAGATGGGGCCGAAATCCATACATGGTGGTTGGAAAGTAGTTATTGTCCTCTATGTAATGGGCGAGATGATTGTGAACCATATGCTCGAGAAGTTTGCCCACGCACGATGTGAGAGAAATGGGACGGATGTTTTTGAGTGTGAGGGGTTTTCCGGGCTTGGGAATTAGCGTGATATCGGCATGCTTCCACTGTGGCGGGAGAGTTCCTTTCGTCCAGTGTTCATTCATATATGTGAGCAGATTTTCGAGGGCGATAGGGTCCAGATTGCGCAGAAGTTTGTTGGGGATCTTATCCTGTCCAGGAGTGGTGTTCCTTGTTAGGCCGTGTATCGCGGCTTCAATTTCTTGAATGGTGAAAGGCGTATCCAGCTCTGGGTTCGGTTGACCAGTGTACTGCTGTGGCGGCAGTGCCTGTGTCGTGGGCTGAGCTTCGAATGATTTCTGCAGCTCTTTCAGCAGGTCTTCATCTGTTCCGGGGTGGTTCTGGATTAATTTTTTAAGGTTGTGCGCAGCCGTGGCTTTTGATTCTTTGGAGCCCATAAGTGAACGGAGAAGGTGCCAAGTTCTCCGGGTGCCGAGGGTTCCCTGGAGCGTATTGCAGAATTGGTTCCAATTTTGCTGGCTTAGTTGTCGAGCATATTGTTCTGCTTCTTGTGTGAGCAAGGCTATACGAGTGCGTAGCTTCCGGTTGGTCTTGCGCCTTTTCCACCTCTTGAGAAGGCCGTTTCTGGCGTCCCATAAGTGTTTGAGGTGATTGTCCATGGCCTGATTGTCTTCGGTGAGAGGAAGCTCTTTTGTGTGCTTTGCGAATGTCGTGATAATCTCAGCGGTCCAATCCTCAATATTTTGGATTGACTCAGTAGGCGAATCTTCTCTGAAAGACTTCCAATCAGTAAGTCTGGCTGTCCCAGTTCTTTGCCTGGCGTTTTTGTGATGAGTGATTCGGAGTTCTATAATGTGGTGGTCGCTTCCTAGTGTTTCGTCTAGGCAGGTCCATTCGTCATTCTTGACGTTATAAGTTAGGGTTAGATCGGGTGAAGTATCTCGAGAGACGCTGTTTCCAATGCGTGTGGGTGTGTCTGGGTTGTTGCATAGATGAAGACGATGCTGCTGAATTGCGTCATGAAGTTGAATGCCTTTCCGATTGTTGCCATGGTAGCCCCACATCATGTGATGGGCATTAAAATCTCCTAGTATTATTAATTTATGTCCCTTAGTGTGGAGTTTCACTTCTCGGAAGAGCTTGTCAATTTCTGACAGGGGAGCCGCGGGTGGGCTGTAGATGTTCAGGACGAATAGACTTGAGTGCGTCTTTTTTCGGGGGATGACCTCCACGAAGGTGTAATCGATGCTGGTGGGGAGGGTGTGTTGTTGGGCCGTTTGATCGGTGCGGACGAGGATGGCGGTGCGGGCAAGGGTGTCTGTAGTGTATGTCGTATAATCTCTGAGGGTGACGTTGGTGGTTGTTGTTGAGTGAAATGAAGGAGTGATGATTTCTTGCTACGGTATGAGCGACAATTCCATTGCCATACGAGGGTGGTAGGTGAGGTGGCGGCTTTAGGCGGAGAGGAAGGGGGCGTCCCCATCATCTTTGAGCGGTACTATTCTCCCTGTGGGATGTGGGCGAGAGCCTTCTTTGGGTTTCTTCCGTTTTTTCCTCTTGGTAATTTCTAGTGCGGCAACGCGCTTTTTCCTCTGGGTAATTTCTAGGCGGCAACACGTGTGTGAACCGCTTGAATTTTTGCGTTCAAGTCCGAAAGAAGTCCGTGGATGTAGCGGTTGAGGTCCTCAATCATGGGTGAAACGACAGCTGGAATGGGGGCGCTCTCAGTTGTTGGATTGGGTGGTATGGTTTCTTGGGGTGAAAGTACAGCTGGGAGGGGGGCGCTTTCAGTTGTTTGTGTGGTTTCTATGATTTCTTGGGGCGGGTTGTGTTGACGGTTGAATTTGTGCACGAGCTGAGCTATGTGCTCCTCGAGAAGCGCGAATTTCCTAGTGTTTTTGGCGAGTTTCTCGCGGAGTTGGGCGTTTTCCTGTTCTAGTTTAGAATATTGGGGGTCAGTGGGAGGGGTGGGTGGGGACTTCGTACATGCAGGGAGGGGTGGGAATTGATCTGAAGCAGTGGGTGGTACAGCGGCCACTGCCGACCAGCTCACGTGCGGGGAGATCGGGCGCAGCGGTTGTGCAGTCCTTGGGGCTTGCCGCTGCTGGTGGGTCGAAGAATAGCCAGTCGTTGCGTGCGATGTGAGGCCTCGTTCCCGGACCCGGATGGGAGGCGGTGGTGGACGCAGCTTCTTGCGGCAGTCTCGGCTCGCTGTCGGGTGGTCAAGTCCGCAGAGCTTACACGTCGGCACGCACTCGTGGTCATCGGCAGGATTCTTCACATGGCACTGCGCGCAGACTGGTGTGTCAGGATTAGGACACACATCTTGACGGTGTCCGAGTTGCCCACACACGGAGCAACATTGGATGGTTTGCCGGTAAGGGCGGCATCGCGTGAGCATTCCGTACGCCTTAACGTAGAATGGGACGTGCAGACCTTCAAAGGTGATGACTACCGAGCTTCAGGCTCCCAGTATGCGGGCGCTGATGATGCGTGGCCCCGTGGTAGCGATAATAGTGTGCAGTTGGTCTTGCGTAGTGCCTTGATCGATGCCGTGAATTACGCCGCGAACGGTTCCCGGGATGTTTTTTAGATACGCCACTACTTCGTACGTTGTGGCGCCAAGCTGTAGTGTGGTGATGTTTCGCAGAGCTTCGACGCAGGCCTCGTCTGGCGTACTGCCAACGATAAGATTTTGGGCAGCTTGAGGTTGGATCGTCACTTGCGCGAAGAAGACATGCTCAGAATGCGACTTGCGCGTTGGATGCTTTGGGTGATTTGCCGATCGTGCCAGTCAGAGATTCGGAGTCCCCGAGCGTGGGCGAAATATGACTTTATAGTCAGTCTCGGGGAGTCGGGGAGCTGCCGCCGTGCGCGATGTAAATGGCTGCTTACTTGTCGACGGCTGCTTGCGGTGTTTCAGGTCATGCCGTTTTCGCAGTATTTGTTGCCACGGGTCGTCTCGGGGCAGTGTTCTGCCACTTAGCTGGTCGAAATCCATTGTGTCTTCGGGCGCTGCACTTGCGGTGGTTGGTTGAGCGGCTGGATGCTGCTCTGCTTGCATGGTGGAGAGTGGTTGGCGAGTCGACGTCCGGTACCCCGGCGCGGAGGTGACGGCAGCGCGGCTAGGCGGTGGTAGGCCTAGCCGCGGCCGTCAGCGTGGCTGAGGCTTCAGTGGCGATTTTGGCAAATGGTAGACCGGCCGAGGTCTTGCCTGGTACCAATACGTTCGTAGTGGCCTTACCGATCTGTATAGAGCAACGGTAGGGGTGATTTAGCTATTTGGCAGCCAAAAACAGAGGTTAAAGCAGGAGCACATGCGAGGCAGGTGTTGTTCGGAAAACGATGATGATGATTCCAGAAGACTGGAGTCGCGCACGAAAGTCTTGGGACCCGCCGCGCTCCAAATTACGCTCGTAAGTTGCACGAGAAAGCGAGCTCCGTGTCGGGCGTTCAGGAGCTCGCCCAGAAGAGAAAGGAGATAGAAGACGAGAAAGCGCCTGACGAGACGGAGCGAAAAAGAGACGGAGTTGACGATCAGGCTGTGGAAAAGCAGGAGTTAAAGGCGGAGAAGGGACCTGAGAAGGTAGACTGGGTTGAGCATGTAGAAATGGAGAGCAAGTGAGAGAGAACACGAGAAGACGGAGGATGAGGAGCTCAGATCGTTTGAAGACGGTAGGAACGATACGGAGATGTCGCGTGGGTTTGGTGGTCTTGATGATGAGAGTATAACCGAGGAGGCCGATGGATAACACGAAAACGCACGTGTGGAGACTGCGAAACCAAGAATGAGAGCTCCCGAGGAGGTTGCGAAGGAGAGGGAAAAACCAGGTGAGGAGGCAGCTACAGTTGAAACAGAGGAACAAGACGCAATCGGCGATGTCGCGAAACCGGTGTCTGAGATAGAGCTTCGTAGCTTTAGGGTTGGTTGCGGCCATTACCGAGGTTTAGTCGGGAGCCGCGCTGGATAGCTTGACGCACTATGTTCTGCGACCTGGCGGTGTGTCACAGGCCCTAGTTCTGAGTTGTGTCAGGATGAGTGCGGGCTAGGACAGCCGAAAGACTGTCTTTGTCAGGCCGCTGCCCAGAATGCACCTAGCGTGCACGAGCGGTTTTTGGTAATGACAGGTGCTTGTGAGGTTGTTGTTGTGGGGCAGTCTGTGCATAGGGGAAAGAATGATCCCGAGAAGGTCGTCGCGTTCGCGGGCCGACATTCCGCTCCAGCATCAACTCTGCGCTCACGCTGCCAGCGCGCAGCATTGCCTTACGTTGGGGCATTGGAGAGGCATGGCCACTTGGCTTATGGGACAGGAAGCGTGGTCGCATTTTGTGATACCACTCCGTCTTCCCCGAAGTTGTGTTTGCCTCATGGGGCTAAATTGTCGAGACTTGCGTTGACATTGCAACGCTACGCGGTCTGGATCATCTGCAGAGGGGGCTGGAAGTACGCGAATGCAGTCCCCTGTTTTCACATTGTTGCTTGTTGAGGCTGGTATTGAATTGCCTCCGAGCCTTAACACCGCCACGACGGACGTGAGCGTTCCCGTTCACCCGTCCTTTTTCGTTGGTGGTGTGTGTGTGTGTGTGTGTGCCGCGGTTGTGCGCGACGAGAGGCCTTGAGTGCTTGATCCGTGCACCGAATTGGTCGATCCGCGCACCGAACTGAACTTTCTGTGCACCGCAAGTGAGCGAAAGCACGGCCGATCATTTTTGAAGGAACCTTATCATGCTACGCCGTCAAGGAGGACATTTGCGCGCGTGCGCATAGTGGCAATGCAAACTTTCTTAACGTTTTATTTTTGTTGACTGCAAAATTGCCCGTGTTCTTTACCAGTCCTTATTCCTTTTGTTCTTGTTGTCGAGTGCCTGAATGATTGTGCGTGTTTGCAGTTATAGCGCGCATCAGTGTTATAGGTTGAGTTACCTCGTTGTTCGTGGTGGTTACGTGCCCCAGATACACGACCCAATTTCTTTTTGCTTGCACTTAGTGTTTTCAGCATTTATTTTGTGTGTTTTCGGCTTGCTAGAGTATTCCGTCCCATTTGAACGGCTAGTGAATAGGTCGTGTTCGTAGTTTAGGCGAGCGAGAGTTCGGATCAGCTGCAGAAATAGAGGGGGGCCCATTTGTGGTTATGCCTAGATCCTTCCACGTGTTTTTTTTCGTGTGTTTGTTTGTTCCGTTGTTATTGCGGAAGGAGAGAGGAAACAAATGGCCCTTTTAAATTCTTTTCGGATTGACTGAACCAAGAAGTCCAGTAACCCTCTAAAGGGGGGAGTTGTAAGGTCCACTTATGAGATTAGCAGCCGGGCGCCCGGGCTGCGCGTGAGAACCCGCCGCTCTGTCTGGCGACGTAGCACTGCCGACACTGCGCTGCAACCACCGCTAATTCGTCGCGGCGCGCACGGGAGACGGATTGTCTGGCCCACCACATTCCTCAAGGATAATCCCCCATTGAGAAAGCAGACACCACCGCCGGATTCCAGGAACGTCTGCCCGAGGCGCGGAGGCGGTGGGATTACCGGCGTCAGGACGAGCACCGCACGAATGTCTATTGTGTACACGCCCGGTCAGCATGACGCACAGGCGCGTCATTCGCTCTCACCCCTGGCGCCCGCGGGCGGTCCGTTGACCCAGAGATGGCGGCGACTCATTGAAGATTCCTTGACGTGCTGAGTGACAGCTGTCTACGTGAATTCAGGCACTCCCATACGCGTGTACGAACGCTACAGGGGCGTTCCCGAGAGAGGGTGATCTCGAGGTTTTATAAGGACGAACTTGGCCGTTGGAAATGGTTTTTGTCTGAGCGCTGAGCTGGCAGTTCCCGGCGGGACAAGGAGTCTCGACCGTTAACGCTAGGTTGGGATTTAGGAGCCCCCTATTCGAGGTTAAGATCGCGTCGGAGGTTTAGGGTGCAGCGCCGCACCGGGCAACTAGACGGATCTTGCGGCGAGATAGAGTCTCGGCCGTGGTTTCTCGAGCGGTTTGTGTACGCTCCGAGGATAGGAGAGTTAGACGAAGTTGTGGAGCTCGAGTGATTTGTGCGCACTCGGAGCTAGCGTCTAGCTGAAGTTTGCAGTTTTTCCTTTATTATTCATGTACCCAGTTTTCCCACTGTAAATAGCTGCATATAAACCCCTCATTTCATTTAATCCACCTCAACGCCTCGAGTTCGTCAATTCGACCGCCGTCTTCAAGAAATTCAACACCATCGCCCAGCCAGCCTCCTGCCAAATCAACCGGAGCCCGGGCGATTGGGTTCCTGATCGACACCGGACTTCGGGGAAACGATCTTTACTTTCTGCAAACATAATATTTACCAGGAATGTATGGTAGGGTTGGGGGAGGGTCGCAGTGTTCACAGGCGCCTTTTTATCCATGATGCGGTTTTGATGGTTGTTTTGGGTTTTTTTAACAAACGCTGATCTGTACGCTGCATGCCCGATTAGCCTGATGCATAAGCTTGGTGTCTGACGCGAGAACGGCTGGGACCGGCCTGGGATGTTTGTTTACGACACGAAATTTTCGGACCATCTAGAGGCTAATTGCTTCGTTGTAAAACGCAGTCTAAACATTTGGACTGGCGTGATCAACGTACGTCACGCACTTTCTGATTTGCTTCACGTGTAAACGTTGCCCGCGTGGCTGCAAAATACCTTACCACTCTCGGAGCAATGGAGACAGGTACCTCAACATCCGCGAATCTCCCAACTTTATCCAACTCATTGAGAGCCTTATTACAACCCAGCTGTTCGCCTCTCGTTGTTGAGAGAAGTTCATGCTGTCGTAAGCGAGGAACCCTGTCAGAACTAAGAAGTTCTTCCCGAAGACGGCGATGGACGATGTAATCACACTCCAGGCACGTGAGTTGGCCAGATGCTGAAGGCGGCAACCTTGTCGAGTTGCCACATCGCAAGAATGGGGTGTCCACCTCCCCACGCATACCGCACCCTACATGCGTTTAGTTATTTTGCGCTCGGATCAGGCGTCCTAAATTGACCTATAAAGAGATTGCAGAAAAGGGCGAGACCAAGCGGTAGGCCTATCTTCCTGTACGGCGATCCCTCTTTTCCCTCTCTTTGTCCGTATCGCCTATACAAGGCCCACCTGCTTCTTAGAATAAACATAAACATCCACTTGGATAGGCCTTTAAATAAGTCCGGCTGTTAATTAAGATACATTCGTTTGAATTCTGAGGTACCCGTCTTTATATTTAGTAAAAATATTTTGTGGTACCGAGGTGCAAAGAACGTCAGGAGAGATAGAAGGAGGGGAATGTTTGGAGCAATACCCAGACTTGAAAGTCGGCTTTGCATCACTGCACGCGGCCAGAACAGAATGTAGCGGCACTTGTGCCGGCTTTCATTCATGTGTATTACATTTCTTCGCCATAGCATGATTAAGTGGACGGAAGAGTGCCGGAAAGAGCCCTCCCCTGTCAGAAAACCCTGAGTTTTCCGGAGTTACGATAGGGATGGAATACGATGGAGAGAATGAAAATTACTGGAAACCGCCGAGCAGGCGGACAGCGACGCGGGAAGGGTGCTGGGAAGATCTGAAGAACACAGGGACATGGCCCGTGGGGAGTGAGCACGCGGGATACCACGCGTCTTCGCTGTTTCCCAGTGTCATGACGCCGCTACTGCACTGGACACAGGGGAATTTCGCACGCCGGCGCTGTGTTCCAGCGCCGAGGTGGACTCACTATATTACTGCACCGAGATCAACGTAGATGCTCCAAGACCTTTTAGATGTTCGCGGTCTGTGGGCCCAGATATCCTTTTTTTATTGTGCTTTTCACGGAAAGAATAATAGAAATAACTGTGTACAAGTCATCATTACCTCGTTCAGTTGCATTGAGAGTGTCTGTTGCAAGGAAAGGTTCCGCTGCAAGCTTTCCGAATTCGTTTGAAAAACCATGGCTATGGATTTGAAATTAACGCATCTAAGTGCAAATCACGCTAACGTTAGAATAAGTCAAATCCTCTCGCTAAATAAATGAGTGGATGTAATAAATCATTTCACAAATTCTAGGTGTTGTGTGAGGGAACTACAGTTGCATATTATGTTCCTTGGACAATCGTGGATAACAGAATCATGCAATAAGACTATTTCGTGGGAAAAAAAAACGCAAATAAGGGACTAGGTAGACGTGTTTTTTGAACACGTCCTTTATTTCGGGCAGTCTACATTTCAACACGCAGTTTTATGCTCCTTCGAGCGCCCCTTGCGTCGATTTGCGTGTGTTTTTTTTTTTCAGGCAACGATTTTATTTTAACGCGAACCATTATTCCAATCCAGCGGAATTGCTTAAAATGATTTTCTAAAACCAGTTAACCACCGTCCACTACCTGTGAACGAAGAAAACGATGTGGAAATGAGCCCACTGCAAAGTCACGCAGAAGGAACGTCGCCGGAGGAAAGTAGCTGATGTCGCCGCAACTATTCAAAACTGTCGCGCGAGAGTATCACGATATGGCGGACACCACAATACGAAGGAAAGAAAATGAGGGGTGGGGGGGGGGGGGGTCGCAGGACACGTTCTGGTAACGTTCCAGGGAGCGCTTCCCTCCCTCCGGTTTTCTATTTTTCAGTGAAAATTTGGCGGCGGGAGTGTAACTGAGTTTCTCGTCCACATCTTGCTTTTGCGCTGTGCGTACTTTACGGCAAACGTTTTTGCAAAAAAACGTGCATAATATGCGTTTGGTAAGCGTCTGCAGCAACCTTTGAAGTTTTGAAATCTGTGATAAAACCAAGAAGAGGGGCCCGGATTCCCGGCATTTCGAGGCTAGGACTCCTCGAATGACGACAAACCACGCTGCCTCAGAATAGTTGTAGCTCGAAGCTAGTTAGTACGAGCAATATCGTCGTCAGTGTGGTTGGCAATACGTTGGATGCGCTTCAAGAACTAGCTGACGCCCACTTTATGTCAGCAGGTACCGTGCGTTCGTACTCTTCGATGTTGTTGTGCGCCATAAGGACGTGCGCTTTGTCGCCACAGGATACTCTTCTAGGGGCCTATGACTCCGAAAAAGGGCGTCGTCTCGAAGCGACGCCGTAGCGCCATGCGTGTGCGTGTATTATTGGGTTACGGCGCCCATTACAAGTTCTGGAAAAGCAGAAAAAGAGGTGGAGAATCACGAGAAGTAGCACTGTGACAAGAGGGAAAAGCCCCCGGTTCTTTAGCGTGGCGCTTTGCGTCCTTGTTACCCTGCTCCTTCTCGGGACTCTCCGTCTCATATTACCCTTTTTTTCCCTCAGAGCTACGCCACAACCCGAAAATCCGCGAACACGCGTAGCCCTGCCACGTTGCTTCAAAACGGCGCCCCTTTTTGGAGAATTCGGACCCAGGTTTTACAGTACGGACGTTTTGTCAACAGATGAAGGTTCAACAAGGCAAGGAACCCAGCTAAAAATTGACTTTCCTTTTTCCTTTTCACGTTCTTCTTTTTTCAATACATCATTTTGAGGAAATATTTTTGAACTTGTGTTTTTATTGTCCTAATGCATATAACCAAGACAATGTTCAAACCCTTGCACATGAATTCTAATTCGACGTGTTTGTTTTCTATCCAGGCAAATATATTCGCTTTCACAAGCCGATTAAGGTGCATTGACGGAGCGCACTAATGACACAGTGTAGTCAGCAGTACAAAATCAGCTGAATAGCGCAAAACTGATTCTGGATAAATTTTCTAGCGCTGCGTTTGTTTTTGTGAAGGAAGGGGGTCTGTGTTTTATGTTAACCGCAATGCTTCCGGGCACCGCGCGTTCCAAACCGCGCTGGAATACAAAGCTTTTGGGTCCTGCGTGTTTGAGCGTCCACAGTTTGCTGGTCGATCAATTAGGCAAAAGCTGGGCTCGGGGCTCCAGTGCCGCTCCGCTGGGTTTTACGATAGAGTAAGCTCTGCAACTGTGGAATCGGTTAGGTTGCTTATCTTGATTTCCGTAAATTTACATTAGCGATATAACAAGAGCGTCAGAAGAAGCAGCTAAGTTTACGGTAACATCGCCTGAAACAGTTCTGTGTACTCTACCCGGCTCCTGGTGGCAATTATTTGTCGTGATGAAGAAGCACTACAATTAGGCACTAAAAAGGGATGTTAAAAACGGAGGCGCTAATATTTTTCTGCCCTTTTTAAGTGTTACAGAGTCGTTGTGAGATAGTGTCAAACGGCCGTAATGTTCATTAGGCTGCAACGCGTCGTCAGTGTAAATCAGACTGAAACAAAGGAGCCCACAACCTGAATAGATTGTCCGTCTTGGCAACCACAACCTAGCGTACACTTCAGGCTGCCTAACCCTCCAAAGTGGCAGCAGTGGAATTGTCACTGGGGGGTAGACTGATTGCAGATGTTTACGGTGTTCTACTATTATACCGTTGAACACCTCAAAGCAACAGCCAGAAGTGATGCATACAATGTGATAACCAGAAAGCGGCTGGAAGCCCATGAAGCGCTGCTACTGCGCTTTAGTATTAGCAGTGTTCGTAGGTAAACAAGTGTAAATTATTCTAATTTCGGCAGTGGTGCATTCGCTTGCGATTGGCGTGCACTGTGTAAAGCTGATAGGTCCACAAAGAACAAGCCGGTGCGTTTTGCTGAAAATTTGTGCAACGTCAACGAGAAAGAGAAGGTGAGCCAATGAGAATTGCGCTGAAAAGCTGCTTTGCCATTTATGAAAACAATATTTTTGCTATCAATGTTAACCTCCGCTTTATGCCTGTAGATCGTCCGAAGTAATCGTTTTTAAACAGCTTTAGACTGTTCGTCAAAGTGAAAAGGTTTTTTTAAACCATATCAAGAGTGATCTGGATAAAACATTCTTTGGATGAAATGAGGGTGTCGCGTTTTTCTGTTGCAAACATATTAAGGGGGCCATAAAGACGAAATGCAACTAAATTTATTTTGAATAAACAACCTTTTTCGGACGTTTAATTGATACATTCAAGCGGAGAAGTACGCGCCACAAGATTCCCACAGTTATGGATTTTGGTGTTGGTTTCGGCAGGAGATAGCGTCATAGCCTTGAACCAAGCTTCCGGGCTAATTCCAGTACTAGCCCCATGTTCTGCCCAAAGCAACACAATTTCGTTTTTATTGCCATGGCTACGCACCGCCATTGCCATGGCCACGCACCGCCATCTCCCACTACATGAGACGCGCGTCGGCCTCGCCGTGCGGCAGCGCCCCCCTACCCCCCCCCCCAGTCACGCCGGGCAGAAGCGGTGAGAAAAAAAGAGAGGAGGAGTGTATCCCCATGGCAGCTACCTCTCAGTGCGCGATAATAGATCCGGAACATGAAAACGTAACCTCGTCCTTGGTTTTGGTATGCGTCAGCTAGTCGTACTAGCTGACGCATTAGGCGTGACGAAATCCTGCGAGAAAGTATCTAGTGAGCTGCATATTTCTTCATCCGTAATATTTTCGTTGTTAATAGAAACAAACACCCTCTTGAAGGAACAAATAATGTATTTTTTATTCCACGCCCTTTAAAAAGATTTTTCGTTAGATAATCTTCCGGTCTGTTCGAACTTAAATGGGTATTTGTACTATTATGTTCATTGCGTTTGTGGGTTAATAACGTGAACTAAGGGTACATATCCCACCTCTGTATACAATAACGAGACGTTTATATTTCAACTTTTCTGCCTTTTAATTATGCGCTGCAAACACTTCTGGAAGGGCAAAGTTTTCCTGGCTTCTGCCCGACTTGTAGTGCGAATCACCGGCTACTCCTCTCGAACTGCAACGAGTGTTGCTAGCCCACATTTTATATTGCCATTTCACTGTTCTCCTATTTGCACAATGTATCCAAAGTCCATCCTGAAGTACTGGACATGAGATCGACAGAACGGTAGCATGCAAGTACCTCTCGTAATCAACGTTGAGTTTAAAAAACACCTAATATGAACAAAACATTGTAGAAAATATCTGTTCGTTTAAAACATTGCTATTTATAGGACCTACAATAAAATTGCAGCAGCATAAATGATTTCAGGAGAAACCACGCATCTATTATATTTGCATGAGCTAGTTATTTTTCAAAAAAAAAGTAAAATTAAATAACTAAAAAATAAATAAAGTAACATTCCTCACTCCCCTCCGGTTCACCAACATCAACTTACCCTGTATAAATTCAAGGCGCACGAAAACAAGAGGCGGCTTCACGGTCTTTTTTATTTGTTTTCAACGGGGGCGGTTGAATAAGTCTGTGATTTACCCCATAGAAAGGTCTGTGAAATACGTTTTCAGGACAATAGGTGGAAGTACCAAACGTGGGAGTCCCTAAAAGCCCCGGCGCTGTGGATACACCGACATCTAGTACCAACCCTATTTTAATAAAAATTCCGTGTTCCTTAGCACAGCCTCAACTGCGCGGCCTTGCATATTTCTTTGACATCGTTGACTAATCATCCATGTAATTGTATCATCACTGGCACATCGTCTAGCATTCTCTTTCAAACTAGGCCATCCGCCTTCAGAACGGGATGGCAGGCACAGGAACTCGGGGTCTCATTTAATGACTTATACAAAACTCCTCCCACCGACCACTTTGATCCTTGGGATATCAGTCCAGTGCATTGTGATATATCTTGTTGACAAATCGACAAAAGAAACGCACCGAGAGAAGCAGGTTCTACATTTACAACACACGTAGTCATACACAACCTATTACAGAGACTCTTCGAGGTTCACTTCTGCTGTTTCACGCGCTGCAAATGGCCCAAACATCACTAGTTCAAAGACAGTGAACGCAAACCCTAGTATTTTTACAGATAAAGCGGGCAGAATTTCACTGACAGTTGAGCACATCACAGAAACGAACACACCAGCAGTCTATTCTTTTTACAGATTCTCGCAGCATCGTGATGGTATTACACTTGGGTAAACAACTTAAAAAAAACCGAATTAAACTACCTCATTAGAAAGGTAATGTCGGCTTATGCTACAAATATGACGATGGTAGTGTGCTGGGTGGCGGTGCACAGCAGCATACGGGGAACGAAATCACAGCCCAATATGCTCTTCACACTGGCGTGGATGAACTTCTGCTTCGGTGCCTGGACATGAAACCAGCTACACGACGGAGACTTGGTAAAATGTAGCAGCTGGAAGAAAAAACGAACGCTACAACAAATTACACACCATAAGATTATACATATTTCAATGGCTCACTGAGAAATAGTATAGGTTAACAGAGGTATCTATTTGTAGATGGCAAACAGGCAACACTCACGCCACACACGCGGTGTCTTTTGAATGGCAACTCCTACAAGGCTGTGACAAGTGTGGGGAACACCTCTCCATTCTGTAGTATTAATTTAGTGCACATCCTGCATGCTAGCCAGAAAAGGACACTTCCCTAAAATCTACACATAGAACACTCCACTACACCCTTCCCTATTTTGAGGAGATCAACAAATATCCCCTTACAAATGTGTTTTATATTGTTTTGAATGTATGAAGTTCTTAATAGTCATTTTGTACAGGGCGTGATCGTAGGCCCACCCATTATTCAGGCAGGGTCTGATAAGCAGGGACAGAACGTTTATAGGCAACATGCGCTGTCATGTCTCAACCATACTTGCCTTCATGCGCCACGATAAGCATTTTTAATTTTAAGTCCACGGGCCCTCTACACCCATGTACAGCTTTTTGGGCAGTACAAGCTCAACTCAAAGGCCTTTTATGGGCAAACCTGTCATTTAAAGACCACCTAAAGGAGTCTTGGCGTTCTTTGGTCGCAGGTACCCTTGCGCCATTACACATAAACATACTACGACATATTTATTTACAGGCTGTTTTGAATGACGAGAAATGAGCGCATGCGTGTATCCGCACTTTGAAACTGAGCAAACCGCAATCAAGCAGTTTTGTATATCGCTCAACATCTAGGAAGGCCCATTTACGAACAGAAAATTACTGCCGAGTCCATGTCAGTAAAACTCTTCGCAATAGCAAGAGAGAGAGAGAGAGAGAGAAAGAGAGAGAGAAAAATACGTGCTTTACTGCAGACCTGTACGAGAGCACTCTTGCTGTCAGCATCAGTGCTGGCCTGTGAGGGTGGTTGGGTCGTCAGGGAGGGCGGGTGGAATGGTGGGAGTGTCTGCGGTAGTTACCCTATACGCCCCCTGGACCCTCGTCGCCATAGACAAACGCGGCGAGAAAGGTCCATAACAAAGTGAGCGTGGTGATGTCCCGCGTTAAAGGTAGCACCCAGTCGAAGTAGGACGTGGGGCAAATGTCCTCGGAAAGCGTATGGAGCTTGCGAGCACGGAGTGGAGCGTAACGCTGACCGTCCCAGACCAAATGTGCGGCCGTTGGAGGCACGCGACACTGCAGAGTCTTTCGGCGGGGTCATTGCCGTAGAATATGTGGCGAAGCGCAAGGGAGAATGCGGTGTTGGTGGCGAGGGGGCGAACCAATGTCTGTGTGGCTCGCGGTAAGCGCTCCGGCATTGGAAGAACAGGGTGCTCATGCCGTTCGGTGCGGTCCTCCCTATCCTCACGAAGGCGCCGGAGTATCTGTTGGCGTGTCTGTTGTGCGACTGCTTTCCTGACAGTGGCATCGGGCGGGCTCGCATTTCTGATGGGAAATGCTACCCCCGAGGTTCATTGTCTAGCCGCAGCTCGCTCCTCGCAGCGAGCCAACTCATCGCCCTCAATACCCGAATGGGGGTGTACCCAAGCAATGGAGGCGGTTATGTTCAGGTAAGAATGTCAATCCAGGAAACGTGCGACCAAGGTGCCGAGGATTTCTGGATATGATGACGATGCTCCGATGACTCGGTTGCGGATGTTGTAGGCGCGAGCCGAATCAGTGCAGAGCAAAAGCTGATGTGGTATGTCCCTTGGTTCGAAAGTATTTCTCACCCACTGTGCAGCATGGAGGAGGGCAAGTAAATTAATGTGTGTTGTGTCAGCGCTGGCGGTACTTGTAAGGAGACCCGCATTAGCGACGCAGTGTGTGGTGTCAACCCAGGCCACCGCGCAAACGTGTAGTAGGTCACTTTCGTTCTTCTCACCAGCATCATTTCGTCGGGGCACCGAAGTCACCACCATGCCGGTGTATACGATGGTGTGAGTGACGGGCGATTTGTTCATAACGCTGACATTGCGCGCCATGGCAAACCGGCACTGTCTTGCTGAATTCCGAGGCAGGCGTCATGCCCCGAGGAAGCGGCTTGCCATCCGTCAAGGGAATGCTCACAGCCCATGGAGGGGGTGAGGAGGGTATACGAACAACCATGATGGGTAATATCCCAAGCTTGTCTAAGATGGAAAGTCCTGAGTTAGTGCTGCTAAGGCGGTCCGTCTGGGCTGAGAGGGCTTGCTCGGCTAATTCCGACAGCAAATTCACCCCACCATGCGCATAAACCTCACTTAGGGGGGTGTATTTCGGCAACCCGGTAAGAATCCGTATGGCCTCACGGTTTAATCTTCTCGAGTTCTCTTGCTGCCGGCGCGTAAGGACACGGTAGTTGTAAGCGTAGAGAATGCGCGAATTGATTATAGCTCCTACCAGCTTCCGCGTCTTCTTCTCTTTTGTACCCCAATTGTATTTGTGACTTGGCTAATGAGATGCATCAAGGACTTGACTGCGTGGTGACTTTCTTTACCCATGTCGTGCTTTTACCATCTTGGTCAATGTATGCTCCTAGAACCATAATCGAAGGTTTCCTGAGTATCTACCCGTTGGCCTGCCATGGAGAGAGAAAAATAGTTCCGGATAGCCTCACTTTTTCTGAATGGGCCATTGAGAACTACCACGGATTCAATTTTTTGCAGCAGATGCAGCCATTCCCATTGCCTGAAGGTAAGTGTTAAGGACATCTAAGCCAAGCTGTAATATTTGTTCCTGTTCGCCAGGAGCTCCAGTCGTAGTCCAAATGGTGATGTCATCAGCGTAGATGGCGAAATTTAATGACGGAATTTCCTCAAGCAAGGGTGGGAGGCGTTCAATTACTAGATTGAAGAGAATAGGCGAGAGGACTGCACCCTGGAGTACTCCAACCCTGCTTGGGCAGGATAGTCCGATGTATTCTCCCACTCGCACTCTGTAGGTTCGATTGTACAGGAAATTCTCAATTAATGAAAGCATATGACCACGTACTCCAGCCACTTCTGCGCTTTCTATCCCAGCTTTGTGTGGGACGGAGTCGTAGGCTTTACGGACATCCACTGCCACCACAGTCCGTGTCTGTACCGCTGAGTGAGCACTGAGAACCTGGTGATGCAGCATGAGCAGAATATCCTGCGTGCTTAGGCCTTGACGGAAGCCGATTTGCTGCGAATGAAACGTAGCAATTTTCTCAAGCTGCCAGTTTAGGCGCTCTAGAACCATGCGTTCAACTAGGTTACAGTGGTTACTCCTGAGGGATATGAGTCTGAGATTGGCAAGGTCATTCGGTGGTTTTCCGGGCTTTGGAATGGGTTCTTTTCTCGTCTGGAGTCGCTTTTGTTGTTACAATGGCATACATGCTTGTAGCGTTTTTACATTTCTCCTACGTATAACATGCAAGCCAATTGTCAATTGCACACGCAGTGCTGATTGATGTATCGTTCTTTGCTGCCTTGTACTGGCTGTCTGGGCACTTGTCAAGCTGTCCCCACAGCTTATAGCCCAGGCAACCAACCAGTAGTATCTGGTGAATAAATTGAAATGAATTGAATTGAATTGAGTCGCACCAGGAATCGAGAAAGGTGCCGCTCCTCCAAACCAGGTTATTCCCGTCCAACTTAAGTAGTAAGGAAGATTCTGGGAGGTTCCGGAGTTCTGCGGCGGTGACGTTGTCCGGGCTTGGGGCGCTACAAGGATTTGCCCTTGCCACAGCTGCGTAAAGCTCGGCCATAGAGAATGGCTGATCTATGTCTTTCAGAATTGTGGACAGGTGATCGTCGGAATTCTCTGGTACTGAGTTCAGAGAGTATATTTTCGGATCAGGCAAAGTCGCTGGCTGAGGGAAAAATACATCTCCTGCCTGGAGGGCCAGCTGAGCTTCGGATATTTGCTGGCGAATGGGCGACTGCTTGGGCAGCAGTGCCTTTCTTCGATTTTCCTTACCAGCTACGAAAAAGGGTGCCATATTTGGGGCCCACTCATAATACTATTAAAACGCGAGCATGGGTCACGCCACCTCGCCGAGGCAAGCTTAGCCGCATAATCGCGTGCCTCTGCCGTTATACGGTTGAGGCGATGTCTCAGCCAAGACGATTTTCCTTCCTTCGTGTATTCGCGCAATGCATCGAGGCGGTGGCAACAGCAAGAGAGAAAACCTGTTTAACAGAACGCTGCTACAAAATGCTTCAACTGTATTTTATTTATTTACCTATTTAATTATTTATTTATTTATTTATTTATTTTTATTATTTATTTATTTATTTATTTAGGGAACGAGAAGGAAGAAGAAGAGTCATCGCTCTGCCATCGCGATAGCTCCTTGAAACATTCTGAATTTGACAAAATTATGCGCCTTATCACGTGAGTGGCGGATTTAAGTATACTCCTAAATGCTCAAAATTCATCCCGAGTAAGCGACTTCCCCTCTTGTGCATAGATGGTAGTGAAAGGCCGTGCAATGAACGGTACACCACTTCCGTCTGAGGCTTCGGCTGCGCTCAACCCAACGCAACTAAACTCTCCGGCCCTCGCAAAACGCAAGCGAACGGAGGAACCCTCGCATTTGCATGAGGACCCGCATGTTCGCATCGCCGCGGATCTCCAAGCGCATTGGTCATCAGCGGTGATAAAGCCAGAGGATGATAACAACCCCAACCTGTGGGGAAAAGTTGGTCACCGTCGCAAGCGACGCCCCCGCCCTGTGCAAGCCCAAGAGCGTATGGACATCGGGAGCCACGAACTGACTATTCGACCCAAGGAGCGATTTGACGTCAAGACCCTCAGCGCGCAACTGCTATACAAGTCTATTGCTGCTTTATGTGAAAACCTCGACCTACAAAAGCACTTGACAATCAAGGTTAGCGACCAGGCTAACACGGTCATCGTACACACTTGTGATTCAGCACAGGCAGGCAAACTATTGCGACTAAAGGTACTGCCCATACCCGGACGTGCCCTTCCACTTCCAGTCACGGTGAACCAGGCACCGGGACGTGGCATGTCTCGTGGAGTCATGCATGGCTGCGACAAGGGAGAAACTAGTGCATCTCTCATGAATGCACTTACCACGGAAAGTGTGAAAATTCTAGCGGCGAGGCCGATGGGCAAATGTGGCTCTGCCCTAATCACGTTTGAGTCTTCTCGACTTCCTCGCGTTATCAAATATTGGGGAACTCTCAGGAAAGTGATCCCCTTCATGATTACTTCATTTGTGTGCTTCCGATGCCATGGTCCCGGGCACAAGCAGGACATATGCCCAAAAGCTGTAGCCGTCTGCCCCACGTGTGGCACTGTTCACCCTGAAAGTCCAGATGAGTGTCCCAACAAAGGAAAGCCCTTCTGCACATACTGCAATGAAGGAGGACACCTCGCCACAGACCCAAGGTGTCCGAGACGAGAAGCTTTTAACAGGCAAGCAAACACCACCAGCAAGGGTAGGTCCCGTATCCGCAACTCTGAATGGCAGCTCACAGCAACAAAGTCGCACCAGAGGACTGGCAAGAGTTCTTGCACATCATCCTCACTTGCCAGGTCGGCGTCGTTAAAAGAAACTACTGAGGTCTCACAGGATGGTACATAAGCCTCTGGCGCTCGCAAAGCAATGATTTCACACATGCCTTCTAACACTATCACGGCGTGCCAAGATGAGACTGACCAGGCATTGCAGGAATTCGCGCTGGAAGAAACTCAAGCTTAGCGGGACTATGCGTAGACAATCAGGCACTTGCAAAAACAAATTTCAGACTCCAAAAATCTCTTGAAACTGTGAAGTCTGAGTTTGCCAAACAAGCCAAGGAACGTAAAGAGCGCCGCTTGGTGTGGCAACGCAGAGAGGAACAATTGCGGAAAGAGCCGGACCACATCGAGACGCATGACCGACTGCAGCCACGATCCCGTGACAGTACCACCCCTTTTTCCCAATCTGAAAATGCTGCCAGAAAACTGAACTGTGTGGACAGTGTATCCAGCACCGCCAAAGAAGGAACTGTTCATTCCACCATACACTTGGAGCAATTTCTGCAAGCCATGCAGAGTAAGCAACAGCTAACAATACAGCAGCTTATGGAGCAACAACAGCACACAATGCAGCAATTCATGCAGCAGATACTTGATCGGTTGCCACAGGTCGCTTCAGCCACTCAAACGTAGTGTAAATGAGCCGAAACATCGACCTCAACAACACCTCTACCTCTAATCTGGCTTCAACCACTATGTCAAGATGTCCGGACGCCCTCCATTGGAACTCCCGCAGCCTGGGGACATGCGCCAATGAACTGAACCTGCTGTTTGGCCATATCGGGCACACAGCTCTCCTTCTACTGCAAGATACAAGGGGTACTCAACCGGAATTACAGGCTACGATGTGTTACTTTCAACCTGCTATCGTGCACACCGCGAGACACGGCAGTTCGGAAAGATTGGTTCAGGCACAAGCCGCAGTGTTTGTTCGTCGTGTCGTACCTCACACGCCACTGAACACAGCTGCATTTTGTACAGATTACCGGGAGGTGGTAGCAGTAAGATGCAAACTGACACCACGCAAGACAATGCTAGCAATATCGCTGTACATACGTCCAGACACAAGTGTGCGCAGACGACCAAATTTCGCGTAGCTACGGGATCTTCGTGCGCAATATCCACGTGACGCCATACTCATGTGTGGGGACTTCAATCGCCCAGAATCGTGACTGGGGATATGCTCGGGACCCCGTTCGGTGGGCAGCGCCTTAGCGACGAAACTGGGGCTGCTGGCCTTGTACTGGCGACGGATCACCGCTTACCCAACTCGACATGGGCTTCACCGGGCCAGCAGGACACATCCCCTGGACTTAACGTGGAGCACACCTGGTCTTGTGCATGAGTGGCGATGCGGGCTCGATACCATGGGTAGCGACCATTACCCAATTAGGTTGGAGCTTAATATTGCAAACGCAAAAAAGCATACGCGCCACACCAATGCTGTCAATTGGGACGAATTTCGCGCTAACTTTAAGCGTTACGAAATGAACATGCCATTCCACGTCAAACTTTTGCGCTGCAGCGGAAGACTCAGCCGGCATATCTCTGTCAATGGGAACCTGCCCACGCCCGATCAACATCTACTGAACCTGTCGAATACTAGGCAGTAGCTGCACCATGCTTACCTCGCCGGTGGAAGGCGGTACGCGGACCTTCTCAAGGTGCGCGACAAGACGGCGCAAGCTCGACGTTACGCAAAGCGCCGCGGCCGGCGAACCGGCGTGCCGAGCGTCCTGGTACCGTAGACCTTCGCAAAGCGTTTGACAAAATCTCTCACAAAGCCATCATTCAAGCACTGGAAGAAGCTCGTCCGGCACACGAATCGTCAACATGGTAAAAGCGTTCTTGAATGAGCGCACATTCGAAATATGTGATGGGTGTAGCCAACCACGTCACTACACAAATAGGGTAGGAGTGCCCCAAGGGGCAATCCTCTCACCAACCTATTCAACCTAGTGATGAGAGGGTTTGGGAAATTGCCTTCACGACCACGCTACGGGCATTCGTTTTACTATGTATCGATAATGTCACATCTGGACTAACCCAGGGTAGCATGCCACAACAGAACAATCAGTAACTGCCGTTCAAACTGCCCTGGATGCTTTATTCGCTTACCTTCCACAGACTGGCATGACCCATCGGCTGAGAAAAAGTACATTCTCCTAGGAGGGCAGGGGAAAAAAGAGCAAAGTGAGTATGAATCTCGGGGATAAACTAATCATCAGATCCCCTACTCGCCAGGTTCGCATCTTGGGCGTACCTTTTCACGAAATGGGGGTGCCGACGCATGGCTTAAAGAGCTCGCGCTTACATGGATGAAGATCCTGCACCTCATTAAGAGGATTTCCCATCGCAGTGGGGGTGCGGGTACGAAGGTCGCCCGCATGTTAGTAGTAGCACTTCTAACTTCCCGCGCCTGCTACGGAGCCTCGTGTTTTGCCCCATCAGGCTCAAACCAAACAACTAGAGGTGTTGCACCAAACACCATGCGTGTTATTACGGGCCTTCCTCGGCACGCGCGGGTAGAAGAGCTCCATCGTTTCTCTCGTCTTCCTGAATAGCTGCGACTATCGAAGAGTGGAGGCGTAATCACTCAAGCGCCGCACATGGACTCTTTCTGGTCAACGTTTACTATTGCTGGACTCCCCCGTGCACCATACCGACTTGCCAAACATTCCTCCAAAGATTCCACCATAGGATGAAAATGTCTGCCGGCTCAATCCTATTACTCGAAAGATTACCAAAGCGTCCCACACTTTCCAGCTATCCGCTCAGGCTGCCTGTGCCGATGCCGATCCGGGGGCCATTTTCACAGCGCCTCCTGGGATTCTCCCACCCACCGCGCAGGCATTGCTTTCTACCACCCTAAATGTGACGTGCGCCGTGGCCTGGTGCTCCAGTACAATGATCAGGAGTGCCCCACGTCTTGTGAACTGGAGTTGCGCGCTATTCACATGGCCCTGGCTTTTTATCGCAAAAAGGGTCTCAAGGCCCCTTTCCCCCCCAAGGACGCGCCTCACCATTTACACGGGTTCCCTTCAGGCCATAAAAAAACTACAGCAGTTTCCACGGAACGGCTGCCTAACTCATCAAATTAAGAGCAGTTGCCGTGCACTTTCGTACAAAACAATGTGGACGTACATGTGACCTGGGTTCCCGGACACGCGGGCGGCTTCGGAAATGAGCCGCTCACGCTTTGGCGAGCGCGCTTCTCCACTCCCGCTTGCCGTCGCTGGAACACGGGTTCACTACCGCCCGTCCACTCCAGGACCCCGACGACCAGCGTGACTTCCTGAAGCAACGCGGACGGCAAGTGCTCCTCCATCGGTACCTCTTGACCCCCCTCCATTGCCGAGCGGACTGCCGCGGCTGCCGAGGTTTTATTATAAGGCTCGAGCTGGAGCGGCACTCACCGATGAGTCATTGCTAAATGGCGAGCCTACATCCCTCGTCGTGGACGCCAGCAACCTGAAGGCGCTGAGCCCTCCCATCCCGACGTCACCTGTCGAACACGCGACCTGGGGGTCCGCCCCGCTATGCAGCATCTTGTATGGGAGTGTCCCGGACTTGAGGCTATTCGCGCGCGCCATCGCCACCAAGTTCCGAAGTACCAGTACTGGATCTCGCCACCACAGCACACGCACGCAGCCCGAGTGCTGCGTTCCCTCTGGGACTTCGCACGCGAGGCTGACATTCTGAGCCGGACTTAATTTTACCCTTTCCCTTTTTCCCCCCTACCATTCCTATAGGCCCCTGAGCCAGCCCTTTTCCCCAATAAAGTTAAATCTATCTCTATCTATTTATTATTTGCTAATGTACTTATTTTTTATTGATACCCCCACAGCCATACGAAAATTTGCAGGAGAGTGGTAACGAACAAAGAAAACAGCAGTAGTTCTTTATACGATCGAAACAATTAATCCTTCCTATACAATATTAGCTGAGGTGTTTTAAAATGGTTGGTGATCTCGGGTGGTCACCGTCACATCGGGAACGGGGCTGTATTCAATGAATGTATACGGTACATACGACTGAAAAATGCATAAGTTCGGCGTGATGGCCCGCCTACTTTGTGGCCATAATTTAAACAAGTGGTGTATGCTGCGGAGGCAATAAGAGCACATCACTCAGAATTGAAGGGTGAAATATTTCATAAAACAGGCTGAGGAGGAAGAAACAAAGGGGAAAGTAAAAAAATCGCGCCAATCCACCCCGTGAATGTGGTTGGAAAGCAAAGCTGTAAACGGCACCCATAACGATTACTCATGCGACGTCACTTAAATCACTCACATCGCTCTACAAATAGTAAAACCAGAGAGAAGTGAAATGCACTTAACCACACCATTTATTACTTCAAAGAGATATTCTTCGGTAAGGTTAACTCAATGCATGATGCATGAACGGTGTTTGGTTGAGTTGTATTGGTGTAGCACAAGAGTGGAAACTTTTTTTTATGAAATCAAAGTAAGCTCCAACCCGGTGTTGGACGATCTGATTTCTCCGTCTCTGCGCCGCGGACGGAGGCGACGAGGCTTGCGGCTGAGCAGGGGGAGGAAGAAATACTTCTGTTCAGATTTCTGAACGGCCCAGAGTACAGCCCTGGGGAGTGATTCTTCTTCTGTGGGGCCCATATGCAGTCCGCGCGGCCTGTGTTCTGTCCACCCGCTGACGCTGGGTAGGTAGAGAGGGCCAGGAGAGTAGCATCTCCCATTGCTGTTATGGGTAGTTGACTGAAAGAGAGGAGGGTGCTCAGGGCTAAAGTCGCACACCGCGATTACGGGGCGGGGTGTTCCTACTTCTGAGCAAAATTTACATTCAGCGTCGTAGCGTTTCGGTGCATTAAGTGAATACGCGTAGGCTGTGGGAAGGAGCCCGGATTATACGAGCCGTAGGGTAGTTTGTTGTTCTCTGGAAAGGTCAGGGTAAGGCGAAAGTACGGTCTGTCTTAGAAGGCGATAATGCTGGATTATCTCCCTGGGCGTGACAAGCGGGTGACTGTCCTCGTGCAGCTCCATAGCACGGGAGGTAAAAGCGCAGGCTTGTTGGGTGGGCGTATTTGTTGCCCTCCATTGAAGCGTGAGGGGCTGTCCAGATGAGCTGAAGGGAACCGTTTGGGGAGTGGTTTTTTAGCACGCACAGTGCAGGTCAGGACACCCAACCCGACTGGTAATTCCAGTAGGCTTGCGGGAATCGGTGACTACCCTCCGAACCCCTGGTTAGTGAGAGCCAAGGTGATGGCTGCCTCTTCTGCTGCCGTCATTTCTTGGGTCCTAAGCGAGGTACACGCAAGGAAGGTTGGTTCTGGAGGTAGCCACGATGATGGCGTGTTGCTGCCCTCGATGTTTGGAGAAGTCTGTGTAGATAACTGCATGAGCCCCACCGAGGGTGGTGTTTAGCGCTTGAGCCCGTGCTTTTCGGTGACCCTCGTCATGTGAGGGGTTCATATTTCTAAGCAAAGGGAGCATCTTTAGTTTTAGTCACCAAGAGTCTGAGAGTACGTCAAGCGGAGTGACATTCTGGGCTGCCCAGCCAATCTGGTGAAGCATGCGGTTACCCACCGCAGTTCTGAGTCGGACCTTCTGGTTAGAAAGATGGCCTTCTATCAGCTCTTCCACCGTGTTGTGGAGCCCGTGCTAAGCAGCCTCAGTGTGGACGCACTCATGAGAAGACCAATGGCCTGCTCAACCGCCTTTATAATCATTATATAAAGCATCTCTATGTGTTCCTCATCGAGAAGAAGACAGGGGGTTGACGTAAGTGACTCTCGAGAGGACAAAAGCTTCAATTAATCGAAAGCTACCAGATTCCTTTAGGCCTCGCTTCTTGGTGGCAACTCGCCTGATCATGTGTATGATTTGATTAATGCTGTTTTTAGGCGCTACAAGGAGACGTCACTCTTGGTGTTATCCTCGAGATGTAGGTCCAGGATCTTGATGCTGGGGCTGGGAGTGATTGGAGCACATGGAGAGAAGGCTTGGAGCACATTGGCGTACTAAAAGTGAGATTCCATGGATTGGTGTAAGCTTCCTTTAATTTTTGTAACTCTTAGCACATGAGCAAGGTGCGCACAGGCCGCTAGACGGGCGTGAGTGGTCGTGTGACGCTTTCACGTGGCATTCAACGAGAAGGCAGGGGGTAAACCCGTAGATGTGCTTGGTGAGTACACCATTTGTCTTCCCGTGTTCGCGTGCGCTCGTAGCTAAATCGGTAAGACAACGGGCTCTCGCTTTGTTAGTCTATTAGTTCCAGGTTCGATTCCCGGCGGTGCTAGTGAATTCTTTTATTTGTTCGCTGGAGTTTTCTGGTGACACCAACGGTCGCGAAAGAACCCTTGGGGGGTAGAGGTAGAAAGCTTTGCTTTAAAACGAACAAAGTTGTTTTGAATCATTTTTGTGAATGTGGATTCATTTGCTAGGGCCAAAATAGGGGCAGCATATCCTACCCAAAGTTGGAGTGGTATTAAATATGGTTTTTATAAAGAAGGCGCTTAATCAAAATTGCGACGCCCATAACCCCAAATTCTGTTAGAATTATCTATTAAACAAACAATGTGTACACCACAGGACAACAGTATCTAAAGCAACATTATTAAGGAAATATGATAGCAGAGAGTTCCAAGTCCTTGATACTCGAGTAAATTTAAATTTGTTTCTGTTTAGTTGCACTTGCCAATTCGTAGACAAGATAGAGATCGTAGTAGATATGCTTGGAGGGCGGAAAATCATCTTTTGAGGTTATTTGAACAAAAATAGCGCTATAGTCAGTAAACGAATGCATGTAGAGGAAATGTCACAAGGTAGGTGGTTTATACAGATAAAAAAGAAAAGTACCAAGCACGGAGCCGTTCGGCACACCAGACCAAACGGGAGTTTGCTGTGAGCAATTATTGTTAGGTAATTCACAGTGGAAAATACTGTTCAGAAAGAAAGGGCCAAGTAGGAGGCTTCAGGTGAAGAATTGCTTGTTAGAGTGTAGATAACAATAAATTATGGGAAACGTAATCAAAATTCCTTGAAACATGCAGAAATAAGCAGGCATCTATTGATGATTAGGTTAATGCGTCAGTGATGCTATTTGTACTTCAGATGCGTAATTATCACGGAAACCATGGTCTGAGCTCGTTAAAAAAGTTACCTAATAAAACTAACAGCATTGGAAAACAACATATGTTCAGTTCTCCTGCATGGCATGCTAGCAAGGAATATAGGACGGTAACAAAGGGAATGCTAGTTAACTAATTTATAAATGCACCAACAATTGGTTATGATCTTTGCGTTTTGTGTCTACTTTCTTAATTTAGTCATCTAGAGCACAGGCATTCTACACACCCAATAACAAATGTTCCCGGTCTTTGATAACACATTTTTCTGTGACCAGGAGAGTCCACGATGGAATACGAAGCAATCTGTCTCATAGAATCTTCAATCATATTTCAAGGACCAGGTCAGATAGGGAGAAAACATTTGCATGGTAAGCAAGCTGCGTACCGGCACTCAGATGGGAAACATAAATCAAAATGAGAGGGAGGGCTGGGCGGCTCGCCATTCTATGTTTGTAGACGCATATTTCTCGGCGCTGACAATCCAAAAAGCTCATGGATAAAGTTTTGGCACACAGCACGCAGCTGCATCGCAAGGTTTCGCCCGGAAAACTGAGGATCGTACACTGAGGGGGCAATTACAACTATCACTGCAGCTCGACCTGTTAGGTCGCGTAGAAGATGGCTTTCGCAATTCTGGTCTTCTTTTGCACCCTATCCCTAAACTGGTCTTGCAAGTTGGATGACAGGGAAGGTGAGCTATAAAGACTGTTGGTAGCCCCTGTTGCACACGTAGAGTAGAATAGGCAACCGCGTTTTAGGCTTTCAAAGTAAGGTAATATATGAAGAAATTTGCATTGATGTACAGACTGATACACTCATCTCAGAAGTTGATAATTCAGCCGAGATTAGACTTTCTTTCCATTTTTCGCAATATAGGTCGGAAAGTTTTTATGGGGCATAAACCGTGCTGACAGTCTTACTTTTAAGACAAAAGATATTACTGATATTTGTTCATGGTGCAATCATGATGGTCACTCATGGTGCAATCATGGTGCAAGCAATCATGGTGGTCACTCGAACTAAAGAGTAGTAACAACTAGAAGCTCAGGGCTGTTACTCGGGTTCGCCCTGTTAATAAATGCCCAGAACTGCTGAGAAAAAGTAGTATTTAAGACATTTTTGTTGATAAATTAATTGCGCTAAAAAAGGGACACGGACGATGTGAGGACAGACACACGCATTGCGCCGTGTTTGTCTGTCCTCACTTTGTCTGTGTTCCCTTTTTAGCCCAAATAATTTACTTAGCAATGGAGCACCAACGTGCCCAGAACGCTACCCTTATTTTTATTGAAGTTGTTATTCTGATGGCGAGTTTAAGCCTGGCATTTACTACACAAATTATATAGTCGATACCAATGCGGAGCTGTGAAATGGCTGATACTTTTATTTCGGTCCAAGGTTTAGGTGCATTTTGATGTCTATTTTTCTTCTAGGTTATTTGTGGTAAATATTTGTGTTACACTATAAGCTCCACTTCTCCAAGGAAACGAAAGCGCGCATTCATTGGCGTGTGCTTTAGTAAAAAAAACTAAGCGAGCTTTAGTGCCTCTACCCGCGTCGAACCGACCGAACCACAGCCACATACGAGAAAAACAGATAATCAAACTCGATCAGCAAAAGACAAACTCAACAACCCAAGTCGACGACCCAACGTTCAAACTCAACGACCTCAGCGACCCCAGTGCTACAGCTTCGCGTTTTCCCATCGTTGTCGCTATACGGATGGGTAGTTAATTATGTAACTTGACGCGCACGGATGTACGCGCGTGCAGGCTCGCTTTGATGCTTAAAGGCACCCTGCTCTCCCTCTGAACAAACCACCCGCAGTCTACCGAGCAGCGTAGCCGGCGTTAAGCTGATCGCTAAACAGAGCTTCAGTCCGATTTGCTAGGTACAGACAGTCGATTTAGGTGCAAGTCTGTCTTTTTGCGTACGTGGAGACTGTGATCGAGGCGTTTTCTTTGCATTTACACGGTGAAGTGCACAATTTTTCTGTCTAATTTTGTACGTCCCGCCACTCCTCTGCAAATGCAAACCGATTCAACCATGTCAAAAAGGAGCAATCGCATAGACGCCGGCTTCATAACGCGAGGGACACAGGTTCAATCCGGTCACTGGAAGCGATTGTTTCTTCCACTGCACTGACGATCATTCATCATACTCCTCAGAGAAAGTCAGCTTTCCCGCGGGGTGTTTTCCCGTTCAGACCCCATCAGTGGGAACATTAAGGCTTCGCTGTAATAAACATTTTCGTCATTTATATTCAACGCAACATGTGTGAATGAAATCTGCTCCAGAGATGTGTGGAAGCACCTGGAAAGTACATACTTATAATTGCTTGCCATAACTGTTGCGAGTGTTCGTATGCTCCACTTCAACAAGAAATTGTTCAGGGCGAATAATTGTCTTTTCAGTAAATAATAAGTGTGTGCAGAAAATTAAATTTTATTTTCAGTGGAGAACCTTCTGCAGTCGAAATTTGTTACTGATTTCAATGTGCTCTCAACAAAAACTAAGGAAATTTATTGATGTTAAACGACATATTCGTCGTTGTTCCCGTTTAGTTTTTATCTAACAGAAAAATTGTGTTTATAAATCATTAGAAAAAAATCTAAATAGTTCGAAACAAAAAGTGCCAGTTTGTGCCCTCAAACGGCAACTGTGTCAATGCGTAATTCGGCGATCGCTCGGCGTAACGTTTGCTACTTGGAATCATTATGATCAACCTCGCAATGAAGTGAATTCCTAACACCTTCAAGTTTCCAGTAATGTGTACAGTGTGTCCAACCATTTCCTCTCAGGAAACGAGTTTTTATTGTTTTCCGGCTTAAAGACTTCGATCCTATTTTCTGGAAATAGTCGAACAAATCATTTTGTTCATTTGAAAAACCAAGCAGCACAACCTTAGCAATTTCGGCGCCTTTTGCGGCCTATCTTTGGTCAACTTTGAATACAATTAGGTATGAGCAACGTTTCTTTCTAGAAAAAAAGCTTGTCCAGCCGGGTTTCTTATTTCTTTTCAGTAACGCCTATAAGGTCCATCTGAATGTAAAGAATGTCATACTGTTAAACGTGCCTCAAGCAAAACCCTATCTGGTTGTGCCAGTGATGTTTTGTAAAGCTAGCTTGGCAAGCTTTGTTGGAAAGCGATTAGTTATGAGTGTAATGAAAAAATCTGGCTTCCGTAAGTTTCTGCAGTGGTTTCGAAGAGAATGGAGATAATGTGGGTATACCTTTGTTACGACTTTTTTCGCCATATTATATCTTAGACAAACTTGCGCTCTTTAGATACTTTTTGTGAAGAAAAAACTTGTGCAAATAATAAGCTTAAAATATCCCAAGGAGCTACAGTGACATATCAGCTAGAGACTCAGACACACTATTCTGTTAGTAGTCCGTTTCCCATGAAGTGATATGTACTGAAACATAAATTACACAAATTACACATTAGGGGCATAAATTTCACATTAGTATAGACTGTTGCCCATCCAGTATTGAATTAGCTTTGTGTAAAAAACCCAATGATTTGATTTTCAGCAATGCCGTAAAATATCTCCCGAAAAAGTTTCTACCACGCACAACCGGTTAAGCAAAATAGTGTGTACTTCCGTTCCTAATTACAGGCACCCAACCATGTGCCCAAAATCACGGCGTAGTGCGAGACTGCCAATCTCGTCAACGCGAGACGACTGCTTAGGATTGGATACTTCCTTCACGATTTATGTAAATGTGTCGTCTTAATGCCCAAAGGTGCCAACGTGAACATTTTTGGCCTGCGGTCTATGCTGTGGCCGGTTCACATGAAGGGGCGTGTTTGTGTGGTTGTCCATCCCCCCATGTGATGTTTTCGGCTCGGTTTCAAACACACGTTGGCATAATCCTTATATCACCATGCTGCAGTAGCACTTCTAATTGACGACACGAGCCCACGCAGTGTGACCGCTCCGCATGACCCTCACGTGGCTGTATAAACTACCCTTTTGGTTTTCTGGAGGTGCTTATTCATAGTAGCCATCTCCATAAGGCCAACAATGATTGTAATCAAAGATTGAGATAGCTACTTCGTGAAATCAACGGCGTTCTTGTCATCGAAAGAATAACTAAGAAATTGACGCGAAAATTCTCATCACCAAAACGAGCATTTTTTCCTCAATCTGGAGTAGTTCACTAACACTGCGTCCTATAAAACGGCGTCCGCTAATGCAGAAAAGGGCTAAAATGTGTTAAGTCAGTTTATTTGCACGATCTTTTTTTTTTGAGTCGGGGGGTGGACGCTTTCAGGTAAGGATTTTTACGTACGGAGGTACGGAGCGGCAGTCGCCCTGCCTTCGCCGGTCTCTTTCCCAAAACGCCAGAGAATTCTGATGATCCATACAAAGTCTACTTGTAAAAGCCCCACTTCATGTTGGTTCATTCATAAGAGCATAGACGTATGATCTCGATAAAGTGTTACCAGCGCACTGAGTGACGTGTCCGTTACCGATGCCATAATGCAGCCAGCCTACCAGCAGGGCTTGCATCTTTACTGAAGTCACTTGACACTTTTTCTAACCCCATCCTTACACGTTTTAGCCTTACTCTACGCAACACGAGTCGGACGAGCTTCGCAAAAAATTTTCAGAGAGTGCCTTCAATTAATCCTTCAAATCAAACCCCAGCCCCCCAACAACCTGGCTTCCAGGGTAAGTGCCATGATTGTTTTGCAACTGTTTTTTAATTGTGACGTGTTCTAGAGAAACAAACAATGGCAGTGTAGTACAAGGGCCAAACATATACTAGCCAAATAAAATGATTATACGTACAGACGGAAATAACATATTAGTAGTCAAACAGACAGTTGTGGGGATTTCCATGTCTATAGTGCAACGACAACAAACATTTTCGAAACTCTCCAGAGGTGTTGAAGACCAGGAATGAGGCGCTAGTTAAAGGAGCCACAGTTTACTTGCGATGATTGAAAGACTTGCCTAACTTGATGGATGATGATGAATATGTATCATGTATAATGCCTGTGCCGTGGCTGCCGACATGTTTCTGCGTCGTCGTCTTCCATATCATTCACATTTTATAGCTGGTTCCGGGCCAACCAAAAAGTAAGAATCTTGGTTCGTCATTTCTTAAACCCAGAATGGGTTTTGCGAATAGGTCAGGACCCTCAAGACGATGCAGTAGCTAAATCGCGCGACGAACTGATTCCGGGAGGCGTACACCCTTCACATGAACTGAGCCCTACTTTGCCCTGAAAACTTGTGTCACTCTAACAATTACCTTGTTTGTCGATGAACGGTTACCTGCTTGACAAGAGGGGTGTCTAGGGGGTCTAAAGGGATGGAAATTCATTTGGTGTCACGTGGCTGCAGCGCAACATGTGCAAATATTCGCACCGCGGCAGTCTCTTCCACGGTTATTTCAGTCCATGCTTCCATCGTGTACAAATGGTTTCTACTGATGGGGAATCAGGCACTAAAGTGAAGCATAAACTATAGGGGGAAACACTTTGGCAACGGGGAGGGAAAACACTTTCATTTGGGGAAGTTCGATCCTTCCGCTGACCTTCTTGATGTAAAAACGCCCTTCTACGCTCGCAATTCCTTTATTGCCGAAATAGGCGTTAAAACCTGATCGATGCAAAACCATCCGGCCATCTGTCGCTCGAAATGCGTCTACATTCACTGGGTGCAGCACAATGCGGATGTTGGTGTTCCTTTCAATGGAGGTAACCACTTTGTCGGATTTTTACATTTGGCTGATACAAGCGCACTTTCATCGCCTGTGTTGTCGATACGTTCATTGGGTTTCAAATAACGGATGTTGCCGATGCCTTCGTCGTACCCGGGCTTATACGATTCCATCGCCTAGAAAAATCTACAAGGTAGCGTTCGCGTCTTCTAGACTTGGTGCAACGGAAGCTTCTAAAGGGACCATCTAACCCTTATTGTTTTAAACTTTTAGATTCGAAGCATCTCTTGCACGGGGCCATGTCCCGCGTCCGTGCCCCGTCCGCGGCGCCTCTGATGATGATTGTGGCAGGATGCCCCTAGGGATTGGCCAACCAAAAAATCCATCACGAGATAGCTTCGCGTTCAACCACTGTCGTCATATTCCCGCAGGGGAACCGCTGAAGAAGAAGAAGGAGAAGAAGACAAATCTGCGAAGAGGAGGACGTCTACGGTGCTCTCGCCCCGTCCGCAGCGCCTCTGATGATGATTGTGGCAGGATGCCCCTAGGGATTGGCCAACCAAAGAATCCATCACGAGATAGCTTCACGTTCAACCACCGTCGTCATGTTCCCGTAGGGAAACCGCTGAAGAAGAAGGAGAAAAAGACAAAGCTACGAAGAGGAGGGCTTGTACGTTGCTCTCAGCCGGTGCACCAACGTCAACAGAGACCGACAACATCGACAAGAACATGATGGACGAGTTTCGGCGTCTCAAGAACCACCGCCTACTCACCGTAACACAACAGTACTTGCGTGCCTTTGCCCCCGGTGTGGAACCGGACGCGGAATTCCCTCTGGCGATACAAAATACCACATCACTCAACATAACGGTACCACAATAGAACCACACGAAACCCCAATGATGCTCCGCATCCTCATCAGGGTGCCCACGGGAAATGGTGTAATTTTTTTCTAAATCTGAAGTGCTTTCAGAACGCAGTAACAAACCTATCCAGTATTTAGAATAGAAAGTCACAAAGTAAGTCAGCCAGAAATAACCGCTAAGCGGCCATTAGAAAACTTAGAAACACGCTCAATAAATTTTTCTGTCTTTGCCGGTGTTGGCGTTGTTAGACAGCGCAAATTACGTCATTACATGTAGTGGTGTACCGGCTATTGCCTTCTTCCTCTCAGTTGCAGGAATAAACCCATTCGATATCCCCCATAAAAAAGCCAGAAAAGCAAGGCTGAAACGGAAGGCGTATCTGCGGCGGCAAGCAAATCACGCAGCATATCAAAACTATAGCTTTCACAATGCTTCCAGACACGAAGAAAAGAGTGGACACGTTATCGGAAGTGTTGCAGTTAGTCGCGTAGGGCAGTTTGTCGAAGTGACGATTCCTCGCTTCGACGAAGGTGTTAAAACGGCTGCAAACAGGGCTAGTCGCTACTGGTTCATTCTTCTACTGCGAGAAACAACCGGCTGCGGGAAAGATACATCTCGGCTACATTGCGGACAAACTGCACAGTTTTATTCAGACAGCAAGCAATATATAACCCTTTGATTCTTTGTGTCACCATATGGAGGCGGGACTTTCTTCGTCGTTTATCAAACGTAAACGAAAAGAGTTGATGCTGCAGAGTGGGGCGGCTAACGTTCGAAACCTACAAAAGGGGAAGGTAGCATCATCTTATGTCGACCGCGGAACAGCACCATAAACATCGTTTCAAAATGGACACCAGCACGTTTTATGGGAGGTCGGCTGAGTTGCCGTCCTAAGCTCTCTTTTACTGCGGCATCAATCATTCATAAACGCTTAAAACACGTGTTATTACTTCCCTTCCTTATAATTTCCCCTCCTTGTTGTAAACTAGGTCAGAATATTCTTTTTTTTTATAGAAAAATATGGATTGAGCCATGGCGTCTCTATCTCATTATGCGATAGCATAATGTATCTCGTTATGCGATCAACAAAATGTTACAATCCCGGAACCCTAAGTCGCAGAAACACTAAATTCTTCATTTTGCTTTGTCTTTACCGATGAACCCGAAGATATATTTCCTTGTGCTTCCCCCCATGATTTCCCTGTTATGCCTAACGTCATCGTCGAACCTCACGGTATCAATAAAGTGATAGAGTAATTAAAAGTGACGTCATCAGCTGGAATTGACTGCGTTAATTCCAAAGTTCTGAAAAACACTAAACATTTTTTTCTGCTGTTATACTGTCTCATATCTTTCAGCAATCATTGTCATCTGGAGTGGTGCCATGAGACTGGAAGGTCGGCAAGATCATTCCAATATCCAAGAAAGGTCCGTCATCCTCACCTTCCAGCTACTGTCCAATATCACTAATATGCATATGCGGTAAATTTATGGAACATAATATTTGCTCTGAAACCGTGAAATTTCTTGCGTCTATAATTTTTTCCCACCCTAGTCAGCACGGGTTTCAGAAAGGCCTCTTATGTGACACGCAACTCGCGCTTTTTATTAATGATATCAGCTCATGTCTTGATCACAATATTCCTGTAGACGCTCTCTTTCTGGACTTCGGAAAAGCTTTTGATAAGGTACCCCATAAACGTCTCGTTCTAAAACTTTCCGCGCTTTAATCTTTGCCCTGCCGTTTTAAACTGGATACAAAGCTTTCTGTCAAACCGTGAACAGTTCGTTTATGCCAACCAGGCATCATCATCCCGCTGTCAAATAGTCTCAGGTGGGCTCCAGGGTACGTTCCTCGGTACCCTCTTGTTCTTAATTTATATAAAAGACCTGCCTAATAATACATCGTCAAGTACCCGTTTATTCGCGCATGGCTGCGTCATTTATGCCCCGAATAATGACCCTAATGACTTTTTCATTCTCTAAAAAGGATCTATTAACACTTGGAACATGGTGCAGAAATTGGCTAATCACTCGAGACATTAACAAAACGTCCGTCGTTTCTTTTCATCGTAGGAAATAATACGCGGCTCCAACATACTTCATTTTCGGGTCTAAGTTATCCCCCGTGAATTCCTATAGGTATTTAGGCATAAACATAACACCCGATCTTAATTGGACACCCCACATAATAACTATCTGTAATGAAGCAAATGAAGTTCATGGCTACCTCAGGCGAAACTTACGCCTTGCCCCTCCTCCTGAAAAACGTTTAGCTTACCCAACATTGGTACGCCCGAAACTCGAATACGCTTGCGCCGTATGGGACCCGTACCAATCTAATCTATCTAAAATGTTAGAATATATTAAGAATAGGGCAGGAAAGTTTATATACTATGAATATTCACATCACTCAAGTGTCACTAATCTGAAAAACCAAGCCCAACTTCAGAACTTGGAATTGCGACGCAAGGCCGTTAGAGTACCTCTTTTTCACAAATTCTTTCATTCATTCTCTGACGCATTCAGTATCATGCCGCACATCGAATCACTTCTCTAACTGAGCCAGCCACAACAGCGTTTATCCTGCGCCTGCCCGCTCAACTGCCCACCTACGCACGTTTTTTGTTCAAACAGCAAAGGATTGGAATGATCTTCCTTCCGACGTCGTGCACCACTGAAGGCCCATTCTGTTCAAAAGACACATCGAAAGAAACCTGCACCACAGCCCACGCCTCATGGAACACACCGCACGGGGGTATTTGAGGCATAATAAATAAATAAAATAAATAAATAAATGTGAGGACGTGACGCCATCTGCATAACTATTCTAGATAGGCGGCACCTTTATTTCTAATTTCTAGACGCCTAACTCAGCAATACCTGCAAGTACGAAATTTTTCTGCGGTAAATATGATAATTCGTAACAAAAACAGAAAAAATGCCTCGCGCCTTCCCAGAATGAACGCGTCATGCGTTTTAAACGTGATAAGTGACGCAAACGGCATTCATCATGTTTAGACTGACATACAGTCGGGCAAATCTTTAAACAGCGTGCGCGAGAGACAATTTTTCGGTCTCATGGCGCTCTTATGAAGGAATAATCCAGCAGACGATGGGCCCAGCAGAACGCTGTTTCTGAGCCTGCACCTAAGCTCGACCTTTTTGCAACTTTGCTTCCGTCATACGGCGCTCACGCATGAAAAGTCGTTGCTCGCGCGCGCTACATAAACATTTGGCCGAATGTACCTGACGAGACACTCTTATTCTAGTGATCCAAAATCAAGAAGATCTATATTCCTGCGATCGTTTGCACTGCCACGTAGTGAAGGACGACGAAGAGTTCTTCAAGGAACGGAGTTTATTAGAGGTACTAGTGCGCCGCAAAAACTTAAAGAACCCGCCGCGGTGGTTCAGTGGCTAAGGCGTTGCGTATCAGATCACCAGGATGCGGGTTCGCTTCCTGGCCGCGGCGGCCGTTTTTCTGATGGAGGCGAAAAGCAAAATTGCCCGTGTGTACGAGATTTCGGTGCACTTTAAAGATCCCCAGGTGGTAAAAATTAATACGGAGCCTTCCACTACAGCTCAACTCAGCCCGCGTTGCGTCGGCACGTTAAACCCTACAATCAATCAATCAATCAATCAATCAATCAATCAATCAATCAATCAATCAATCAATCAATCAATCAATCAATCAATCAATCAATCAATCAATCAATAGATCGATCAATCAATCAATCAATCAAAAACTCAATAAATACACAAGCGTGTAAGAAGTCAACAGAATGACGTCCACAGGCGATCGCCAGTGAATCGAATGCAATGGTGCTTCCTCTGCACACATTTAGCTGTAGTGCTCCTGTGACAACAACACGAACAAAGACTCATGCATTCCGACATCCACTGGCCTTCGTTTCTGAACGAACGTTTATACAGCTAACCTCGGTTGGGCCATGATCATGGTTGTGGTGATCTGTGAGTTTACCAACACACAGATTAGAGACCTTAGTTCCGATATTCGCTTTGGAGGTCCCCCTTCTTCGCCATATCCAGTACATGCCTTGCTCAGTCCTTTGGTTCACAATACGACTTCTCAGTCCTTTGGCTCACGACTTCCGTAGAGTCTGTGAAAGAAAAAAACGGTAATACCAGTGCATTTGGCTGCTGAACTTGACGTTGTTATTCTTTAAAGTTAGGTCTGGAAGCTGCACTCTCACAAAAACACTAATTTTCGGCCTTCAGTGATAAGATTTGCCAGGGGTGCAGGGGCAGCCCCTTTGTGTTGTGGTGAATTCATTTTTTCTTAGGGGCGTCTGAACTTTTATATTTTACACGCACAAGCTCTATGCCATTCTTCGAATAGCCCGCTATGCTTTCCAAGTTAATTAAAAGTTTTCATTTCGACAAATAGCCCTACGAAGAACTGTCCTACGCTGACCCAATTTGCTTTGCGACGAATTGTCGTAGTACCAAATGTCCCATGATGAATTTTCTTTCGACGAACGGTCCATACCCCCTCTGAGGCACTTCAATAGCCACTATTTGAAAATTGCGATGGTGCTACTGACTGTAGAGGGTCAGTTGAACTCTTTTGTATTGCTGCGGTGAAAGGAGAATGATGAATTTCCAAAACCTAAGATCGCGGTCTCCTTCTTCCCACATACAGTCGGAACACCCTGGACGACCTATCAGTAATAAAGGTATGCTGGCTACCTCCATCAAACAACCGTCTTCCCACATATTTGCTTGACATGCCCTCAGCCCATACATGTGGTGTCTGGAGCAGAACCGTTTTTTAGGAAGCTCGCTGATTTAGCAGCTCAGCTGGACACGGCCGTCAGGTTTTCCTGGGATTCGTGTTTCCATGTAGGATCGCACAACGAAGTGATATGGCGTATTTTGCACGTCTCACACAACAGCATCCTTGCGTTCTTGCAATTTTTATGTGCAGTGAAAGGGTTGGCGCACCGAAAGCAGCAACCGCGTTTTTTCACCTTGGCATTCTTTTCTTCTAGAATACCTTGCGCCGCACAGCATTCAGTGGTAGGTTCATTGGGGTTGCAGAAGATGCATCTATCGCGGGACAACTTGACCGTTAACGTGTAAGAAGAACATCGAACGTGGTCCTTGGCTTGCTGCTTGCGTTGTCCTGTTTTGATAGGTGTGCCTACTTTTTCAGTCATCAGGAGGGTAATCTCCCGACTTCTTACTTCAAAATTCAATTTGTCAAGTAAAGTTTAGACATCGTCAGACCGTTCCCCTTCTGTCCCTCGTGCTGATTTTTCCATCAACGTTAGCTGGGTGACCTTGAGGATGAGCACATTAGGCAACCTCTGCAACAGCGCAGCCTTCAATATTACGCCATTGAACTTAATTTCTACATCCAGATTCGTAACTGATCTGACGTGAGTCTGTACACTTTCATGAAGCGTTTGAAGGCAGTGGAAGTCCTCTCACGAGGTTACTTTCAGGATGTTTAGTAGCTTGCTCATGTGGTCATTGATGACGAAGCTATTGTCTCTAAAAGGTTCGTGCAGCGGTTGGATGGATACGGGGTAGCTCTAGTTGGTTGTTGGTAATCGGCCTATGACGCCTTGTACTTTCCCCCTGAAATAACTGCGCAGGTACTTGAAATTGTGAACGCCTGTAAGACATGAGTTCTTATGTGTCGTCGACTCGAACTGGTCCCAAAATTCCTGCCACCGTATTTCTTTCTCGCTCAAAAGGGTGGATTTCAAACTTGGTTAATTGAAACTGAACACTTAGTTGAGTTCAGGTTACACCCTGTGCTGCACTACCCGCTCGTGAAGGGCATGCAGCTGCAAGGTTCCTTTCAGCGCGGGAAGTCGAGCGTGCGGAAAGAGTCACTCTACTGCTCTCTACGGCTTCCACCTTCTCCTCTAATTTCTCACTGGTGTATGTCAGTGTCTATATTTGTCAGGTAAGTTTTCTTAGCTTGAGCAGAGTTAGCTGTTCACCTAGCTCCCGTGAGGTAGCCGTGTCATCTTCATAGTTGCGCTCTGATCGTCGATTCCGTGTAGTTGATGCGTGCAGAGCACCTTTTTTTCTTCATACGGTCATGATGCGCGTGGTACGAGAGATGCCGTTCTGCAGGAGCTGAGGCATGCGTGGTATGGGCATGTGTCACTTCAGTGGGCTTGCGTCAGGTAGGGTCTTCATGTAATCCTTCATTCTGGCCACGCCGACCAAATTGGTAAATGCCACGAAGCAGGCAGCCGGTTACAGATCCGCAGTTTATTTTGACTCTGAATGACTAGCATAATCTGGTGGAGATAAGAAATGTCTCCGGCAAAATGTCCATGGCATAGCGTCTGCGCTTTGTATCTGCGTTGTCGTCCTCTAAACCATTTACATTAGTCACAAGAGGTCTGTTATGGATTTAATGCTGTGGTAAGATAATTTTTTCCCAGATGTTTTTCCCACTGTAAACTATTTAGACATTTGATGGAACGGTAGAAATTTAATATAGGTCTTCTTGGTAGTAAGAGTTTTTCTTGGCGGCGATTGTAAATCTGATCAATGCCACCTCGAGAGCATTTGTTTGTTCTGACATAAATGTCTTCGATTTGTTTTCTACCAATACAGTATATGGCACACGCTCCAAAGGCAGCAATCCCCAACTCGCATTTGCAGCTTCCGCTGCAAAAGTAACGAGCAACTGATAACCACTTATTCCAAAAAAGTGGGATAAGATTGACTGGCTGTCAAAAGTTAATACTGCCTCTTGATTTTGCAGGTTAATGAGACATTTCCAATTGAATAGAAATTGGGTAGCGGTGGCTCAATGAGCAGATACCTTATTAGAATCCAGACATATGTGCGCTATCGTGGCGGCATTATATGCAGATGCTTAAGGAATTGAGAATATGGTGTTTAACCCACCGAGGCTACGTCTGGGCTATAAGGTACGCAGTAGGGGAAGGCTCCGGAGTAATTTTTACCAACTGGAGATCATTAACCTTCCCCGCAATCTCGACGCCTGGGCGTTCTGTCTTTTCTCCTCTATCTGAAAAGCAGCCACCGCGGCCGGGATCGAACCCACGCCCTTGGGCTCAGCAGGTGGAAGTCCTAAAGGCTGAGACACCGCGGCGGGTAGTTGGTGAAGGAAGATACGGGGAGAGTGGAACCAAGTGGAGAGTGGGGCCACGGCACTGCCACTACGGTTCAACGCTCACCCATCATGTATCTGCAGGCGCTGCTTTTTGCCGTCGTGGGCCGGCTGTCGTCTGCCTAATCAGATGGGACTACATTCATAGAAGATCCTGGCGTGTGCTCGGGTACACCCTTGAGCAGCGTCTCCCCGCACCAGAAGCTTTCGTGCTTGGGATGCTTTGCCGCCTGATCTGAGCTTTACCGTGTTGGCCGTCCGGCAACATGGTGCAACATCAGCGGACCCACCCCTTCAAAAGCGCGACTGCTTCATCGACACATCCGGTAGCGGCGCTGCCACCACGATTCAACGCTCACCCATCATGTATCTGCAGGTGCTGCTTTTTGCCGTCGTGGGCCGGCTGTCGTCTGCCTCATCGGATGCGACTACAGTCACAGAAGATCCTGGCGTGTGCTCGGGTACACCCTTGAGCAGCTTTTCCGCGCACCACAGCCAGTTTTTTCGGTCTTCGGATGCTTTGCCGCCAGACCAACCCCTTCAAAAGCGCGCCTGCTGTATCGACGCTGCGGGCCACGGCACTGCCGCTACTATTCAACGCTCACCCATCATGCATCTGCAGGTTAGTTATTACGACTGTTGTTCCTACCGGAATGATGATGTTTGCCTTTGGGTGGTGTCGTGGCCTTCTGGGTTTTGAAATTTGCTCGGAGTGCAGCGTTGTACCTCAGCCGCCTTTTGTTACTTGACGGTGGCGTGGATGAAAACCTTGTACCAATGAATAAGTCTTTGGAAGAAAAATTGAACTTCGTGTTCCACGCTGTTAAGCGCGTAGAAAACAACAATGCTACCTTGCTGGAATCCGTAAATAAGGTTTTACTTATACATATTGCTATTCCAAACGATGTATGACAACTTAAAACTCGGCTACAGGCTATCGAATCTGAAATACCAACCGAAGATAGCAACGTAACCCTACCAAGCCATGACCAACATTTTTCTTCGTTACAAGATAATATCAACGACCCTCAGAATCGATCTCGGCGTTCCAATGTCCTGGTCTTTGGCGTTGACGATAATGAACCATCTGCAACACTGGATGCAACTGAGCGTCTCGTTAGGGAATTTTGAGCGTCAAAGTTAGGCTTAACAGTAGATTTCGTTGCTCGAGCTCATATATTGGGTCGTTTTGTACAATACAAAAAGAGACGCATTAAAGCCAAGTTCTTTAACGATAGTGAAATTTAAGCAATTCTGAAGAAAGGACTTAAGGCAAAAAACACGCCTTTTAGCATCTCGCGCGATTACTATGTGCCCATTCGGACAAGCGCCGAAAACTTGCCCAATTCAAGAAATCTGTGGCGAAGGAGGGTGACCGCTGCCGCCTGGTATTTACTAAGCTGTTCGTGAATGAAGAAATCTGCGTGTGGGACAGTGAAAATGAATGCGCTGTCCGAATTAATCCTCATGATAACGTACGCATGGCGGTAAGCCCTATGAGCGACACGAGGGAATGACGTAGCGCTCATCCATGAATTGTGTTCTCCACTTGTACCCCGCTCCATTGTCGAGCCTTTTCCATTTTTGTTTACAAATATTCGTAGTGTTGTCTCAAAAAACTGTCCCTCTTTCTTCACTAATAGACTCGTCTTTACAGTAGTAGTAATATTAACCGAAACATGGCTTAATGACACTGTTAGCGATAACAATATCTTTGTTTGTACATCTGAATTGAAATTTTTCGTTGCGATCGAAAGCACCGAAGGGGCGGTGGTGTCCTCCTCGCCGTCATGAATGATCTTGTTGTTACCCCTATCTCAATATGTTCTTTTCTCGAATGTGCCTTCACTTTCTTGAAGTGCGCTCGTAATCACGTTATAATTGCTGTTTTTTGCCGTCCCCCGATATGGGTTGCTTGTTTTCGGATGAATTTTCTCGTGTTCTGGTCGATATTCATACCCGTTCCCCGAATGCTGTACTTAGCATTTTTGGTGATTTTAATTTTCCTGCCATTAATTGGAGTGACCTTACCATTCCTCCAAGTGACGTTGAAGCGCGCAAGCATCCCCGGCCTAATTTTAACAAATGAACCCGATGCGTGCTCGAACATCATTATCTCTAATGGTCTTTTCGACCATGCCATTATTACTGGAAACCTGATTCGCCCACTTGTCGAAAAAATAGCAACTAAGAAAACGATTAGGTGCTGTAACAGAGGTAACTTTGATGGCATAAACTATGAATTACCTGTCTTTTACTAAGAATTCATACGCGGACACCTCCAGCGCACCATTCAAGAAAACTGGTTGTTGTTAAGAAATAAACTTACTGGTTTTATCAACGAATTTATACCTGCCCTCACCGTGAGAACGCGAAGCACGGTTCCTTGCTTCACTCAGCAGCTCCGACGGTTGAACAACAACAAAAAAAAAGCGCTGATATAAACAGGCCGTCCAAACCGATACCTCTAACTCTTGAACGAAATACAAAAAATGCGATAAAGAATACCAGTCGCTCTTAAAATGTACTCGCCGTCATTTCTTTAGCCATGATTTATCATCTTGCAAATATCTTTACTTGCAAATAATCTCCGCAGATTCTGGCGCGTTAGCCCCAAATGTTATCCTGATATAGTCCTTACCAATAACGATGGCGTTTCAGTTCCCACATCTCTATCGGCAGAGCTCTTAAACCAGGCGCTTTCCTCAGTTTTTACCAGAGAAGATGTTTCATCCCCTCCCATGTTGCATAGCTTCGACACTACAGTCATGCTGCAGATTGTTATCTGTGAGGCAGGTATTCTGTCCCTTTTACAGAAACTAAGAAATTTATTCCACCTCAGATAACATTGACTTTAATAATAAAATCCTCAAATTATATCATTGAGGCATCACCCCCTTCTTAAGCGCTGTGTTTTCACCGTCTTTGTCTACCGGAACTCTACCTCAAGATTGGCTAAAAGCTAAAGACGTCCCCCTCTTCAAATCGGGGGACCGTTCCTCACCGCTAATATTACAGACCCATTTCCTTAACTAGTACCATTAACAAACTCATGGAGCGTATCATACACATTCAAGTCATGAACTATTTGGAACGTCAGAGTATCATTTCCAAGTTTAAGCACAGTTTTCGCAAGGGATTTTTATGTGACACCCAACTGGCCGGTTTTGTTCATGACCTTCACAAATCTATGGGTTCTGCTTGCCAGGGTCGACGCAATTTTCTTAGATTTTGCAAAAGCTTTTGACGGCGTTCCTCACCACAGATTAGTACTAAAACGAGAACAACTTAACATTCCCCCCAAAGTTCTTGCATGGATCAAAGCTTTTCTTTCCTCCAGGTCTCAATTCCCCTTTGCTATGAATGTTTATTCTTCCTCTTTACCGGTAACATCTGGTGTACCCCAAAGAACTGTTCTTGGTCCTCTACTCTTCCCTGGTTATATTAAATGATCTACCAATTCTTTATCTTCACACGTTCGAGATTTTGCGGATGACTGTGTAATATACCGTAACATTTCTTCTGATTCCGACCACTTAGCTTTGCAATCTGACCTTAACAGAATTAATCACAGGTGTTAAACTTGGCTTATGTCGTTAAATATTTCTAAAACAAAGTTTATGTCCTTTACTAACGCTGCTACCCGTTTTCCTCGTCAGTACCCGTTGAATAATATGACACTCGAGTTAACATCTACCTACGAGTACCTCGGCCTTCACTTTCAATCGGATCTATCATGGCACTATCATATAGAACTCACTCTTGCAGCTGCTATCCAGCCTCTGCAGGTATTGAAACGAAATCTTAAACAGGCTCCACCGCAGTTAACAAAGCGTGCTTTTACCGCTTTAATTCGCACTAAACTGGAATACGCAGTCCCACTTGGGATCCTCATCAAGCCTACATCGTATCAAATATTGAATCCTTGCAAAACCGTGCTGCTCGTTTCCTTTACTCAGTTTATTCTTCCTATTCCAGCGTCACTAACTTAAAAAACGGTGCTGAGCTTGAGGATTCGGCCCTTCGTCGCAAATATAGGCGCTTATCACTTTTCCACAAACTTTACAATCACCCATCATTACGTGACATTTTTTGAACCTCCCTGTTCCATCTTTCCACGCTGTGATCATCCTAACAAAGTTAGGCGCCCGCTATCTCGCTCACTACGTTTCGCACAGTGATTCATCCCGCGCACTCTTGTTGAGTGGAAAAGTTTGCCCGCACCCATCGCCACCGAGAAAGACTCGGCTAAGTTTTTTAGAGCTCATGCGCACTACGGGGCCTAACTATATTTTTTTTCTTATCTTGCTTTTGTTGTTTTGTTTTTGTTTCTCTTTTTTACCTATTGTATAACGCCCTGCAATTGCTGCCCGTATTCATGGTTCGCGTTTGGTTGCCGTTGTCAAGTTGTATCGTGTATTGTTGTACTGCTTTTTTTGTTTTCACACCATGTTGTATTGCCCTCCCCCCCTATGTAATACCCTCTTCTAGAGGTCCTTTAGGGATAATTAATAAATAAATAAATGAATAAAGTTAGGCAGGGAATTATTGACCATGTAGACAAATTAACGTTAAAACGCGCCGTAGGGTGTGGTTATATGGCTTTTTGCTTTTTTTTTTTTCGATCTCCCCGACGTCCTTAGTTTCTGACTAGGACTACGGTGAGCATACGTCAGGTTAACGTTCTCTTTTACAAGCGAACATAAGAGTGCAAGCATATACAAGGGATTATTCTATAGCCTCGTATTCTAGTAGCGCCTTAAGGGGCAAGTTCATGTACAGGTGTCGTGTGCATATTGATGGGCCGCAGAAACATGTACCGAATGACAAGCGGTTCCGCGCTGCAGGAATTTCAGTATTTAAGTTTCCATTCAACAACTGTTTATGTAGCACATGTTTACGACATGGAGAACCTTCAGCACCAATACTTTTTTTCTGTGAAGCCGTTATGTACAGCCGGGAGCTGAAGTAAACGGACCACGGGAGCGGTGGCCAAAACTAATCGCTGCGCCGTCTGGTTGTGCGGCGCCTGCTGTCGAGACCGCCCACAGCGCAGGCGCGGCCTACGAGTACAGCACACATGCCGCTATCGCTCGGTTGTTCGCGATTGTATCACGCTCCGATAAATTGACGCGAGGGGAGCTGCGCTTCCCTTTTGCTGTCTGCTGGTCAACACATCTGTGGAAACAGCATGCTCCGCAATCGGCGGCAACGCGGCTCCGCTGGCAGAGTTGGTGCACTTGTGATTATCTCGTGCTTGTAGCTTTTTCTTTGCACCCCCCCTTCCCCCCCCCCCCCCACCGCGTGCTATATTAAAGCAGAAAATGAAACAGAAAAAATCACTGTGCAGTCGAAGAAAATAAGACAAAGCATTATCTTTGCCGGTTTTGAGGATAGATGCTAAATTATAGCCTCCCGAGAATATCAGCGAACACGAAAAATTATTGATGTTAAGCTTACATGCTAAGGTTTTGACAAATACTGCAGTCTTTAGGTATGTGCTGCATTGCTTTATGAAACTTCATTTGTCGTATGCAGCATATGTGCGATTTCGCAATTGCTCGGGAAAATCCAGTTTCGCATTTTTTTCAAGTTCGAGGCACCGACACATACATTGAATGTTCAAAAACTATATTGCGATATCAGATACCATTGAACCACGCCTTGAGTGCCCAGTGACTATCGAAACGCATGCAAACTACATTTTTCAACTAGATTTATTGGCGGAAGCCTGTTTCAGTAGGGCGCAAGTTTTCCCTGCATCAGGTGCAAACATATCAAAGCAAGCAAAATAGCCCGTACACTATCTTGAGCTAAGAGAAAGCACCCACGTTGGTTGGTCACTTTTCCCGGATGTATTTACTGCAATGCTTTTCCGCTTTGACCTTGTGATACCGATGAATAAAAAAGTCTACGGGCCCAACGCAGCCACGGCACGCCATGTGTGGCAGCGTAGCATCATTATCGCATATCAAGTGAGTCGCATCGTTTTCAATGGTAGGACGGTTCCCGTTAGTGCTCTTCATAGTGCGCCGTGATTCCCCTGGCGCTGATTGATCGAAGCAAGAAGCAGTCGCGAAGAAGCGAGCTATAGCGGCATGTGTGCTGTACTGGTATGCCGCACCTGCGCTGTGCGCTGTCTCGACAGCAGGCGCCGCGCAACCAGACGGCGCAGCGATTAGTTTTGGCCACCGCTCCCGTGGTCCGTTTACTTCAGCTCACGGCGGTACGTACAGCGCACACAAAAAATATCACCCAGTAATCTTTGGGTGCCCTCTGCCGCAAAGCACCTAGCGACACTAAGTTTTATTACGTAGTAGCGGAGCTATTACCGCACATTTCGCGCCTGCAAGGTGGCTTTCCTTGCGTATGTTTGACAATCCGCGGTTTCCTAAAGAGTACGGCGGCAGGGCACCTTACTTCTTCTTCGCTGGTCAGGCACGGCCCACTCTAAGCCTTTACCGCTATTTCGTTACATTGATTTGAAGTGGGCTGTCATTCATACAGTCAATAGCCGCATCAAAGTGTCAGTGGAAACGGAGAAAATATGCTAATCAATCCACACCCCTGTAAAACGGGTGCTTGAAGCTTCTGTGTTTTCAGTTATGCGAAGCTAATGCATGCTTTCTAACGTGTGGTCGCAGCAAGCACCCTGTGTGCCGCTGTTCCAGTGTTAGGCACGCTCTGATGATCATCCACCAACATTTCGAACTATAGTACGTCCTCAGCCCTTTTCAAACCAGCGAACTCGTATGAAAATTCCAATGTGGCATTTATTTCGCCGCTTTAACAATTCCCCTTTTCGTCTACTTCACTGTACTGGTAGTTGTAGTACTTCGATGGTTGTGCTAGTTGAAATAGGCTAGAAAGCAAACCCACAAGCTTTTAGCTATAGAAGGGTAGCCCAACATTCGAGAAACGTGGCCCGGTTGGGGAAGATTCATCGAAGTCTATGCGCACTGAACAAGGGCGACCTTCGCGGAACTTAGATATCTTAGATAAATAAATTTATAATCCTCGCGCTAACCACAAAGCTTAATCCTTGTTTTCTATTCTTCCTAGTTCGCGCAGGTGACCTCCACCATTGCGCTTATTAGGCCTTCCAATATTTACCGCCCTAAACACTCTAACAGCGAGCTTGATGGCTACATTCAATGCCTAAAACCGCCTCCCCTGAACATTACTCCTTACGGATAGTTTTGGAATGTTAACCATGCCTTTGAAAAAGGATCTCCGTTATTTTGTAGACACTCTGAGTGAAATCAATGTCCCAAATCTGTGCTCCGAGAGTCCAAAATCCAAACTGCCGAAAGGCAGACCCATAGGAAACTACAGCTCTACCCATATCCAAAGCCAACGCTGGCACACCCAACCCAGAGAAACACGCGGTCCACCCAAATACGGCGATTAAGTGTTCATCATCATCAGCGATTCTGTTGCAATGTGATTGTTTTCCAGTGATACGCCGTATGTGTTTGTACGTAACGACATTCCATTGTCGACATGTGCGGGATGATTGGCGTGCCTTTGTAGAAACCCACTGCGTAAATGTGGCCTTTCTGCAGTACGTTGTGACATGCCCACGTCGCCATCAGTGAGGCATAGAAAGCTCCGCTTTTAAGCATATCTACACAAAATCCCAAGCCAAGGAAGGTTAGCATTGCATTCCTACCGTATAGCGGGAGAGAGAGAGAGAGGAGAGAGAGAGAGAGAGAACCACTCTATTGTACAACCGGGATTTAGGGTGGAGGGATGGCCGAAGCACATGTGGCTTCGGCGACCGCAAGGGCCCGTGCGATTAGAGTTTCTTGAATCGCCAGGTCCGCGCTCCCCAAGGCCTGTTCCCAGTGGTGGGGCGTGGGGTAGGAGGGAAATGGGTCATGTGGACACTCACAGAACGAATAAAAGTGGGCATCACGTTGGTGGCAATGAGGGCAGTGGGGTCTTGGAAACTTGCGTGGTTGCGTGTGCGTTAGAATGTGTCTGAGGGGGAAGCAGTGAGTTTGTAGAATACGCCACATGTTGGCGGAAGCATGCGTTAGCGACGGGTGCGGTGGGGGATAGTGCCTGCGGAGAAGTCGGTAGTGCTTGGCGACTTCTCGATATGTTACAAGTGCATACCGAGAAGCGGTTGGGACACCGTTGTTAGGCGGGAAAAAGAGGCCTGTTTGGGTGGTCAGTGCTCGAGCTTGATGGTGGGCCACCTCATTACCGCCTATGCCAGTGTGGTCCGGGGTCCACAGCAGCGACACCGGTTGGGTCAAGGCTTCTTTCGCAAGATTTGCCGTGCTACTTTAAAGATGGTGCCCCTGGCAAAGTTGCAAAGTGCTGGTTGGGAATCAATGAGAATTTTCATGGGGGTGGAGGTTTCGGTGAGGGCGAGAGCCACTGCCGATTCCTCCGCTGTCACCGGGGAAGTTAGCGAGGATGGTTAAGCAATTGGTTGGTGCATCTGTGAGTGAGATGAGCACTACTGCAGCGAAGGCTTCCTTGGAGTGATACTGTGCAGCGTCCACGTACAGCGTGTGCTCCGAGGGTGGGTAGTGGGTGTTGTATCTTGCTCTAGCTTGTCGTCTGGCGAGAGCGAGTAGTCTTGCAGTCTGGGCGTGTGGCAGCAGTAGCAGCGCGGCTCTGTAGGCTTTGTGGAGTAGAGCGTCCAAGTCGTTTCTATTGGCTTTCGCTAGATTCGCGTATGGTAGATGGTAGTAGAAAACGGCTTTATGAAGCTTTGCACAAGTCTGGGGCATCCCGTTTCTGATATTCTGTGGTGTCTGTTATTCGTTTTATGAGTCCGATGGTCTGTAGAGTGTGATTTCGAAGGGCACGTTGTGTGAAGGTTGTGCTTCTATTTGCTTGGATCATAAAGCCTAAGATGCGCTAGCTACTGACATGCGGAGTGGGGTGATTATAATTGTTATATGGACATTGTGTTTGGCGGGGATTTTGTTCGCGGAGGGTGTAGGATTAAGATTCGGATTTGTGCACCGAGCATGTGAGACCGGCTTGTTGTGTTGTGTGGTGCGACTGCCGCGGTTCCCCGTTGGAGGACTTCTTCCATATGGGCGTAGCTGGCTGCCGCTTGTGGGGGGGGGGGGGGTACCCATGGTACCCATAGTGTGATGTCGGTGTGTGCGTATATTATAGTAGAATCTGAGTTCCGGTATATTTTTCAGACTGTGCAGTGGGTACCATTGCCAGATTGAAGAGCAGGGGGTGAGATGATAGTGCCTTGAGGAGGCCTCTCGCTGGCATTGGGAATGTTGGCGAAATGAGAGGGCCTAATCTGAATGTGGCAGTACTGTCAGGGAGAAAAGAGAGCACGTACTTGTGTGGTGCATTGCCCTAGGTTGAGGGATGTTATCGCTTGTAGTATTGCTGCGTGAGAGATGTGATCAAAAGCCTTTTGTAGTTCTAAGGCAAGGATGGCGGCATTGTCTTTTTTGGAAGGAGCTTGACGATGTCGTGGTGAATTTGTATATGTGCGTCTTGAGTTTATAGTCCTGCGGGGAACCCTATGGAGTTGGGTGGGAGGAGTTCTTGTTCGTCAAGGTGTCTCGTTATTCTGTTGTGTATTATGTGCTCGATAAGTTTCCTAAGCAGGACGTAAGGGAAATTCGGCAGAGGTATTCTAGTTGGAGTGGTTTGGAAGGTTTAGGGATTAGCTAGATGTTCGAATGTTCCCATGGGTTCTAAGGGGCCGTGCCGTCCAGTGGTGGTTGAGGAGTATTGTGATTGCGTCGAGGGCTTGATCATCTAGGTGTCTTAGTATCTTGTTGGTGATTTTGTTGGAGCCGGGAGCTGTTGCGTGTCGAAGCTTTAAAATGGCGCTGTGAACTTCTGCCGCTGTGATTTCTGGTCTATCGTGGGGTTTGGGTCGCCTCGATGTATTCGGTCAGGTGGGGAGGTATCCGCTGCTGAGGGGATGCACATGTTTTGGAGTGTCTGCATGAGTTGTTTTCTTCGTGGTGGCCTGCTTGTGCAAATAGTTGAGTTATGAGCTGCGTAGTGCGTCATTTAGAAGCTGTGGGGTCAATAAGTTGGCACAGGAGGGCCCAGGTGCGCTTCATCGACAGTCCTCCCCTCATTTCGTCGCATACTTGGTGCCACTGTGCTCGGGTTAGTTGCGCGGCATGTTCTATCTCCCTGTGCAATTGGGCAAGGCGTTTCTTGAGGGCCTTTCTGTGTTTGTGGGTTCTCCACTGGCGTTCTATTCGGCGGTACGCCTCCCACAAATGCCGTATTCGTGAATAGGCGTAGGGAACTGGTAGTTCGGGATCAACAAGTTTTTCGTTCTCTTCTTTTGTCTGCATTATTTGGTTGCGTCACCGTTCTAGCTCTTCGTTCGTTTGGTTGTAGGGCGGTGAAACGTTCAGGATCGAGGGCCGGAAACCGTCCCAATCAGTGATGTTTCGTAGCGGTTTCTTTATTAGGGCAGATTTGTACGTGAGGGTTGTTTCAAGAATATAATGGTCACAGCCAAGGGTGTTTAGGTGGCTGTCCAGGTGATGCCATATAGAGCATGGGAAAATACGAGATCAGGTGTTGTGTCCCTTTGAGCACTGGTGCCTATGCGCCTGGGCATGTTCAGTTCGTTGTGTAGAGTCAGTTGTAGTTCTTGTATTGTTTTTCGGAGGAGTCAGCCTTTTTGTTGTTCGCATGTAGCCCCATGCCACGTGTGTGGCATTGAAGTCCCCCATGACCAGAAGGTGTAGATTGCCTGCTTCTCGTAATGCTTTCATGAGGACGCGCTTGAAGTTGTGTTCGATGTTTTTTTGGGAGCGGTATAGATAAAGCACATGTAATTTCGTGTGGTCGGGTTGGAGAGGATATAGTGTGACGAAGTTATGTGGAATATTATTGTTTGAAAAGACCCGATGTTCTTCGCTTATGACGCGTTGTACGTGTGAAACTATTTGGGGGTACTCGGGCGTTTGAAAGGTCTGGTATCCTGTTAGTTTCACAGTAGTACCTGTTTCGTGCAGTGCTATAACCATAGCGGGGTTCTGAAATGGTATTACAGGTGTGTTTGGAGTGAGGGGCCTGTGTCGCGATAGCCTCTGCAATTCATTGGCCAGGCCGTGTGTGTTTTATAGGTCGGCATCTGCTTCCAGTTTTATTGTAAGGGGTTACTGGCGGATATGTCGGGGTGTTGGCGTTGAGAGTCGGTGTGGGTAGAAGCTCTTTCCTGCATGTGAGTAGTGCATTCTGTAGAGCCGTTATAAATGCCTGCATGGCGGTTTGTGCTGCTTTGACTGAGTTGTGAAGTTGTAAGTATTCTGGTCGTTGTGTTTGTATTTCTTGGGGAAAATCTATTGACACTGCAGAATTAGCAAGCAGGTCTGTTGTTGCCCTTCGTTTGAATGGTGGGGATTGTGTGTGGGAGGGTTCGTGAGATGATTATTGGTTGCATGTCTCTTCTTCAGAGGATGAGTGTAGATGTTGTTGTCTCAGTAAAAGATTCTTTTCTTTGAGCTGGGCGTTTTTCTTGCCGCAGTTTGACAGTTTTCAGCTCGTACGGCCTGTATTTTTTTGATAAGTGCTTGGTGTTTGTTGGTTTGAGTTGTTTGGGTTGTGTGTTTTCGGAGGCGTGCTGAGTAAGGGTTTGGGAAGGCCTTGGGTGTCACTGCGTGTTTCCGCTTGATATGATCGGCTGGGTGAATTTTTAAGGACGTCTCTACGTAAACTCTTCACGGTTGGGGTCTGGTTCTCTGGAATGTTTTCTCATGCTTGGGGGTTGGTTGTTCAAGCCTGGGGTACAGGGCGACGATGGGTGGTTGAGGGGGACTTCGTGGTTGGAGCGGCGGGACGCACGATGGTCCGGTGAGATGAGAGTCCTCCGCAGAGTATGCAGTTGGGTTTGCACGGGTGGTTTTCTGCAGTGTGGTGGAGCTGCCTTGGTGCATCGAGGCGCAGCGGGCATGTGGCGGCAGATGTCCTGTCCTTCCGGGGAACCAGCAGTTAAAGCAGGCTTCGGATTTACCCTTGAAATGGTAGCAGCGTACGATCGCTGCCCTGTAGCGTACCCAGATGGTATTGTGTTCCGTTGGAGAGTATTGCACCAATGAGGAGTTGCGAGAGTTTTTTGGCATCCAGTATGTGAAGCCCTGGGTATAGTCAGTTTAGGCTTCTGAGTAATGGGGCTTGCATCGTCCTGTGTTGGACCATTGAATATGACGCCAACACAAGTGTTGGATGGTTTGGGGATGTGGTTGGAGAGGAGGTATGGTTGCTTCTTGGTATTGACGGTCGTTAGTTGGAGGTATTCTTTTGCTCGCTCTTCTGACGGGGTGGTGATCACGATAAAGTTAGATTTCTGGTTGATTCGGAGTTGATGCTCGTTGTTGTGAGTGATGGTTGCTGCTTTTGGACGAGGTCTGCGAGGGATACTGCAGGAACGATTTGGAGGACCAGGCCGCCTTGGGGTCGACTACAATTTTGATGTCTACTGGCACAGGCTCTGCAGGCAAAGATGGGTTCATTTTAGGTTGTTGTCTGCACTGGCGGGCGTGCTCGCCGGGCGGGATTCTGTGCATGGGGTCTTTGTTTAAGAGTAGCTGATTGCCGGCGTTTTGGAGGTCCGGTGTTTTGGCTTGACGGTGGGAACGCGAACCCATCCTGTTTCATCTAGGCTTGCTGGGTTTATTGGTCGTCCTTCTATGGTGCATTACATGGTGTGGATGCATGTCACGGAGGGTATTGTGGGCAGGCGATGTTCGTCGGGCCGAGCGAGAAACATGCAGGCACCGCTGCCGAAGCGAGCGGCAGCGCCGAACGCAGCTAGGGCGTGGCGGCTGCAGTCTTCGATTTGAGGGGGGGGGGGGGGGGGGGGGCGGCGAGTAACGTTAGGCTTAGCTTGTAGCTCCTGAGGTGGCAGAGTGAAAGCGCTTGTTGTGCAAGTTTCGCTGATCTCGGTCACTTGGAATGGATGCGGTAATAGCGGACCGTTCGGCTGGTCATGTTTTCGCACATTTTCGGTGGGGCTGAAACGCTTCGTTGAAGGGTAATGGGCGGATATCAAAGCGGGAGCGTTGTGAAGACACGTTTGCTTGTTTTGGCCACCTGGCGGCCTTCTAAAGCCGGGAACTACGGCATTTCGCGGGGGGATCAACACACGCTATGCCCTGCATTTCTGGCGCAAATACTGGCCACGAAAAAAAAAAGGCCTTACAAATATATTTCTCCGCTTTGAACACTTTCTCCTTGTTGCTGCCGTGATAGTTACAAAAGCTTGCCTCTTTTTTTGCTAGTTCCTCAAGAGCGTTTGTGCCGTCGGCACAAATGCGTTTGAGAGGCTACAACGACCGGGACATGAAAGGTAAATTTAATTGGGAACAGCGACTCGGCTTTATGCGTGGGAGCTCTATTTTACTTACCTGCATGGCGGCACAGAACAATCAGCGTGAAAACATTCACAGGGAAAAATACCTCTGTACAAGTTACTGTAATTTTTTTCGCACCACACTTTAGAGTATTCAGCGTCCTGCTCGCCAAGGCCGCGGGTATCTGTTTAGAAGTATTTCAGCATAGAGGGTGATTGCAAGCCTTTAAAATTGTACGCCAGGGTCTCCGCACCCTCATACTTATAACTGCGCATTCGGACGGAACAAGGAAAAGAAGACACGCAGTTCTGCGCCCGTCCTGTGTCTTCTTTTCCTTGTCCCGTCCGAATGCGCAGTATGAATATGAACCAACTAGCCCAACAACATGCTATGTTTTCCCTACCCTCTCGAGAACGTAGAACCTATTCTACTTACCAAATTTAGGACAACAGCTAGCAATCGTAATGCTTCGTTGATACCTGTTTATAGACACGAATACGTAGCCTGAACAGCTGAGTCAGTCGAGCCGGGAGAGGTATATGCATTGTAATATTCTTTAGATATAACTTACATCGCCGTTTACGTGGAAGACCTAAAGTTACCTGTGGTTACACAGTTGGGTTACTCAGGAGCTACATTGTAGATGTATGATTACCACCGGCTATAGGGTAGGGGCCGTCGCGTGTGGTTCGCAGGGTGTTCATGCCACGAGGAATGCGCCCCTTGAGCTTGCGAAACAAGATTTGAAACATGTAAAAAATGCCGATCGGCATGAAAAGCGTATTGCTTTGAAGACACGTGCTCAGACACATAAATTCTAACCCGGAACCACCGCTTAACCGGAGCAGTCGCCCTACCAGCTGCGATAACCAGGGGGCTAGTCGTTTGTAGCGCGAGAGCGAATTGATCAACAACTCGAAGTGAAGGACGGGTGTTAATCGACCAGATTTAGGGGAAATCCACAAGGTTGTGTAAGTTTCTGTAGAGCGACTGCTCCGGTTGGTAGAGCGACTGCACCGGTTAAGCGGTGGTCCCGGGTTCTCAGCCTGAAGCACGACAAATTTTTCTTCAACTGCGAAGTTTCTGAGATAGCTGTGCAGCTTTCCTTTGTAGCCGCATGGCTGCATTCAGGTGGATGTCAAACTTTCTTTCGCAGAAACTTACTCCACCTTGGGGATTTCTTCTAAATCTGGTGAATTAAGACCTGTGTTTAACTTCGAGTTGTTGATCACTTCGCTCTCGCGCTACTCACGACAAGCCCCCTGGTTAGCTTAGTTGGTAGAGTGACTGCTCCGGTTAAGCGGTGGTCCCGGTTTTGAATCCTGGACCAGGACGAATTTTTCGTCAACTGCGAAGCTTCTGAAAAAGCTCTACAGATTTCTTTTGTAGCCGTATGGCTGCATTCAGGTGGATGTCAAACTTTCCTTCGCAGAAACTTACTTAACCTTGGGGATTTCCCATAAATCTGGTCGATTAAATAGTTTGCCACATAATATAGTAACATAGTTGTTTAAAATGCTGCCTATACAAATGTCCCTAAGCAAAATTCATAATTTAGTCCTAAGAAGCAAATAAACAGGCGTAGGAATTTTTTGAACTACAACCCTCAGAAAGCGGAATTCAGTTGAATTTTCGAGCGTTCGAGTACCGCGTGCCATCTCGGGACTTTTCGCAACTCCACGCCTCCCGTTGGAAGTGCCCGGCTGACTCACTGAATGACGGACTTAATAACTCAACAACCCCAGCCACAACTGCTAGACGAGAGACTTGAAACTTCCGGAGGATATTTCTCTCATGAGGAGGGGGCTCTCATAGGAGGGATCTTTTTAATTTGTGCCCCTAACAGAACAAAATAGGGAAATTGTGTTTTCATAAATTGGTGATTATATCGCTCCCACATTCAGATTTCGAAGTGGTTTTGTCAAATATATATGTAGGCTGTAAGATTCTTTTGGGTGAAGTTTTACGATTTTTCCCAAACCAAAACTAAGGGCCCTAATTGGCATTGCCGAAACACTTGGTTATTTTTAAAGATCTCCCAATATGTTTCACTGCCTGGTACATTTAATTGGTTCTTGCTGATGAATGTTGCTTCTAAAAATGCAAAAAACCAATTTTAAAAATTTCGTCCTGAGACGCCGCTAAAAGGGCGGAAAGGATGTTTCTTTTAAAATTGCACTCATGAAGGGACAAAAAGCTCTAACATTTCATGTGAACAGCAAGAAAAACTGCTTGTTGTACGAACTTCGAAACTGAAATGCACATTCCTATTAAGGTAAAGGAGCTGAGTAAGGCTGAATTTTTTTATGTTACACCCCTTGAAGAGTAAGAAGGCTTAAAATATTGTTTCACATATTGTCATTTGTATTGAAGGCCTGTTGACATATCGAACAAGTTTTGAGTGATGTAGGTAACCTATACAAATGTGTAAATACTGTTTTATAAAATACGTCCCTAACAGCTACGTGATAGGGAGAATCAGAATTTTGACGAAAAAACACGGTTTAACATATTTCTCCCTACAACTCAGCCCGTTGATAGATTCCGTAAGTTTTGGTTACAAATGATGCCCATACAAATCTCTAAAAACTCATTTCGCAATTTTGCCCTAAGAAGCATATAAACAGGCGAGTGGGAGTTTTAAAACTACACCCATCAGGGAGTGGACTGGCGTTGAATGTTTTCCAGTTCGAATACCACGTACCGCCTCTTGGGACTTCCCGTAACCACATGCCTCCCGTAGGAGCACATGTCCTTTACTATAAAGCTGCGAAGATTATCCATCACACCTAGCGAGATAACACTCCCCTTGGAAGAGAGAGAGAGACAGACAGATTCTTTTTGAAATGTAGGGTTGGCGCGTGGTGGACTCGGGCCTAAGGATCGCGACAACTTCAACCGCTGTAGTAACTAACTCCCTCTGAAACTGGTGTCCTAACGGTCCAACGCCTCCACCCACTGTTGAGGGAATTCATAGGCAGGGATGGGCCACCTGCTTGAGCCCATATTTTGTGTTGGACCATGGCACTTTCACCGCGGCGAACCATACGCCTCTAGCAGGAGCATATGTATTGACAGCAGGCAGGAGTTCTTAAATGTGTACAGCTCCAAAGTGAAATAACTAATTATGACAACTAAGAAAGAACTCAGCACCTGTAAAGCGAAGTAGTGTGGTTAGCATAAGGGTCCACCCGTTCACCGCAAGAGAATACCACTAGATGTTTATAAAAATAAAATCACAGCCCCTTTTCATGAAAAAGATGTTGAAACAACAAAAAAAGAATTCTTCATGAAAACGTATTCGCCCAAATATCTAAAATCCAAACTGCTGAACTGCAAAGCCAAGTCTATTTAAACTTCACAAACCCAAAGGAAATGCTGAGGGACCCAAATGCGATTATGGTCCGTTCAGTATCATTAGCCATTCGAATACAACGGTAATCTGCCTTCCAGTGACAAGTTGTATGGTGTTTTATGCGTCTACCTTCAATTGCTCACACATGTGGCATAATTGTTGTGCCTTTGTAGAAACCCAATAAAGGTGGCTTTTCGACGGTGCACTTATCCATAACTACATCCTCGTCATTGAGGCATACATGTTCCGCTTTATTACATCATAGTAATGTATGGTAGCATGGCCTACATCAAAGGGCACACGATTGAAATTTTTTTACATGAGACTGCAGGGACAAAAATAACGTTTCGCATCACCTATGTGCAGCAAAACCTTCTCGCTTTCAACATTCGACTGCATTGTATCTCATATTTGTTGTTTCCCGCTACATAAGGTTTTTCATTGTCAGTATCCCACTTGATTTATTTCAATATGTTTATCACTTACACGCACTCTATGTTTGTGGAGGGGGTATCTGCTACTTTCCCAGAAGTGTAAAATTTCATTGTCCTTATGCAGGTGATCACTCCTTGCGTACGGGACAAGATGTGGGAAATGTGGGTACGTGAATGACCGTATTCGTGCATGTAATTCTTGCTACGGTTGTGAGTTACGTGCATATTCAGCCTTTTGAACGTTTTTGCTTACTTATGAAACGTAAGCCAGCAGCCTCTTTGCCGTTAGTTAAATGGTGTCGCAGACTAGTGTATAAATAAGAAAATGTAAAATACCCCTTGGTGTGTATTTAAAACATTTCGCTTTTTTGACATCGCTAGAGGTACTGTCAAAGCTTGCGGTAAAACAGTTACAAGTTCACAAGTTCCACTCATCAGCCAGACCAGAGTAATTCAGAGCACGTTCGAAAAACATATTCCCAAAGGTACCTTTACTCTGTGCGAAAACACTGTTGCTTTCGTATGCCGCCGATGAGGATCACAAAATAACGTAGAATACACGGGGAAATTCAGTGGCCAACCACCTACATACAGTGTTGGTTTTCAGCCAGCCTGCAGCAGGCAAACGGCTATTACGACTTTAAATTTATGCGTCAATTTACGTTAAGTAGAAAGATGATTTAACCAGTCAGCTACCCAGCTCTACGTTGCGCAGGCTTTGATAGTCACCCTCAATTGAACACGAATTCGACGAGCGTTTTGAACAGGGCATTCTAGGTTTTTCTTTTGAAAGAAAAACCTGGAATGCTTGGAAAGACTTCGGGCGTACGGCACATCGTAAGGCCTAGTGAGGATCATACCGGGTGCAGGCCATGTATTTCTCCCGTAAGGTTCTCAGTGAAGCATCATGTTAAGTAAAAACCTGTTTTTCAGACGTACACCCGGTGGCAAAAACAAGCCATGGTACGCCAGCGCATGGCAAAATGCATCGCCGCGACATCGGACGTTGCACTTCTGCAGTGTCGAGACACCGATGTGCGTGTGCACGTCGAACTCCTGTATACTCGCTCCGTATTTTCTTTCGCTTTAAGCAACAAACCTGAAAGCACTGGGCGCTTGTCGCTAGGAGTAGCTTGATTGATTGTGGGGTTTAACGCGCCGACGCAACGCAGGCGATGAGGCGCGCCGTAGTGGAGGGCTCCGCATTAAATTTGACCGCCTGGGGATCTTTAACGGGCGCCGAAATCTCGAACACACGGACGCTTTTGCTTTTCGCCTCCATGAGAAAAGTGGACGCCACGGCCGGGAATCGAACCGGCGTCCTCGTGCTCAGCAGCACAACGCTTTAGCCACTGAGCCACCGCGGCAGGTCCCCTATAGGGGTTACTTTTTATGCTCAACACGCCTCGCTGGCACATTTTTCTTCGGCGGCAAACGGCGTGGGTGAAGCCTAATTTGCTCTACCTCCCTGGCTCTGATAAAGGGCGCATTGCAAGGAGATTTCAATATCTCAGTTTTGAGGGCGATCGCGTGTGCCCCGCGGTCTAAACGCGAAACTTTTGGTCTGCGTCTGTGTCAATCAATTCAACGCGTATTGCAACCTATTATTATTTTTGTCTTTTTTTGCCAAACCAATAACCATGCCGACCCCAGCTCGCGTTTGTTTTTGTCAATACCTGCTTTAGAACTTGTGAAAGGTGTCCTGTCATCACAGCTTATTTACATAATGTATTTCTCGGCTTAGTTCCTTCCGTGTTGGTGTGCTCTTTTTATTGCCAAGCAACGCCATGTTTTAGGCGACAAATACAAAGACGCGATGGGATATATTGGCACAAAATCGTCGCCAAGACGGGCAAGACATGTTATTGTTGGATAGGCGAATAGCGAGCACGGCAGTCTTCGCCGCCGACGCTGGCCGTAGCGTGTGCGAGTGAGACATGTTGGCGAAGAAAGTGACTCTTATGGCCAAACGCTGAATGTGGTCGGCTTGGCCGCTTAAAGTGAAAGAAAAGACCGGGAAGCGAGAGTGGATGGGCGTGCATGCGCACATGGATGTCTCGACACCAGAAGGACGACGTCAGATATCGCGGCGATGCATTTTGCCACGCGATCGCGTGCTACGCCTTCTTTTGCTACCGTGTTTACGTCGTGGTTGTAGCAATCCGGAGAGTGTGTTCGTGACACGTTTTTCACACCTGATGGACGCCAGTGCTTCCAAAAACTAAAACCGCAAGAAAGCCTGCACCTTGCTATAAAACACAGTTTTTTTTTATTTTGTTATAATGAACTGCCTTATGAATACATTTCGCAGAAGGGTTACCAGCTGGTCTCTAGGTTGTGTTGTAGCCATAAACATTGTGCTAATGTCGCTCGAGAGTACGATACAAACGCGAAGGAAGGGTCTTGACACGGAATGTCTTGCCTTGCATCGCGCGCATAAGGGCTCCGACGTTGTCCAGTACAAAATGTAAGTTGTACGATCGCTACCCGTGCTATGTGTAACTAAGGCACGTCTTTTCGCAGCATGAGTCGGTAAGCTATGCTCCCGATTTCTAACAGTCTTTTCTGATGGAGGCGAAAAGCATGAACGTTCCTGTGTAGGAGATTTCGGCGCACGTGCCTGGAGCACACCACATATAACGATCCTCTCTGAGTCAATAAATTTCCAAATGTGCAACTGCGTAATTCGTTCAGTCAGAAACGTACAAACAACGCGGAGGGGCTCCACATCAGCTCCCGTGCATTACAAATGATTGAGAACGCCTTTTCGCAGGACAGCGGTACGTTTTAGCCCAACACATCAGAAAAAAAAAGCACCCGGTGTCAAGTGATGTACTTAATTAGTTTGAAGTGACTAAGCATAATATGCTATTTTAGGTTTTAGGGGGGCCACGTGTTTTATTTCTTTTGAGAGAGAAAAAGTAACATACGCAGGCCTGTTTTTTGTGGACATCGCCGAATTGCTGGTGCTGGATCCCTGAAAACGCACATGACGGGATGTCACCCGGTTTTTATATGCAGATGAAATTTTCATAAGTAATGCGTGTATTCGGAAGGAAAGTCAGGCAGATTTTGTTTCTCGAGATTACAAGAGCCAGCTGCGCCCCTTTTTAGTAAACGCAGGAGGCATTTTTTTTAGTTTGGTAAACCTGAATAGTGTATGCACACCGAAAGCTGGGAGCGAACTACTGGCGTTGATTGTTGATGTTCTCAGCGGCACAACTGCGGAAAATTCGGTCCCGCGGCTGATTCTGGAGGTGCGTAGACTTATGCAAACCGGTCAGCGTGGATTGACCAATATTTTTGTTCCTTGCCGGAGAGACGAATTGTTTTACTGGCCGAGTTTCGCCAGAACTGGTTTGTGCACAAGACCTGTTGAGGCAAAACAGACAGGGGTTCATTAGCATGGGGGCTGAAAATACCTCCGCGCGGTACACGTATCTACCACCATGAAATCTTAGCGGGAACTTCTTAGTTGAATGAAATAATTACGTCGCGGTAGGTCCCTATCCACAAAGAAAACATCATCAAAGCCCCGCATTCGAAAGAGAGATAATAAAAATTCTGCGCTCCAAATGCGGTGACATCCTGATATTATTTTTCGGAGGTGCCACTTTCCCAAGCTGGGGTTGCTGCAAAAAGTCCACTGGGTAAATGAAAAAAATTGCTGAAGAGGTGGCGCTGGAATACACGGCTATAACATAATGGTTTATTTTGTGATGCCTGACACAGCATTTGCTTCGTCAAAAAGTTTGGCATTTTTTAGGTTATCAGGCGCAGCTCCCGCGTGTAACTGGTCTCCGTGCGTTGAGGTCAAGCTTTGATCTGCCTTGCTTCATAGGCGGAATAGAGTGACTGAATGGCCATTACGCAGTGACAAATACTTGAACCCAAAAGCTTGGGGCCATGTTACTGCACTGAATGTCGCCCGTTGCTAATATATGCTTTCACAACGTTCACTTGCGTTTATTCAGGGTGACCACCCTATGTACAGCTTTGAGGCGAAAAAAGAAATAGAAAAAGCGATGGTAAGTGTCCTATACCGCAACTTATCTCAACGGTTTATAGGTATATCACGACTGGCTTTCACGTTTCAAATCACCAGCTTTTCTGTACTCACAGATTTAAGACATCGATGTGTATCGAATTGTATTGGTGTATTTATTAACAAGAATTACGGATGTTATCTCGAAGTGATCTTATTGTAGATATACAGGTCCTTCACTCCTCGAAAAGTTCATATTAAAATAAGCAATTGTAACCGCATTCGATATATCTTACGCATTTCGGAATACACTCAAGCTTTTTCTTCTAACAAAAGGCACTTCACAACTATCGCAGGGTTGTTTGGAGCGTTTACGTATTGACGCCTCCGATGCCCCCTAGAAATTTTTACTTCACCCAGGCGCTCACGCCTGTTTCGTTTTAAAAGCTCTTTTTGCTACAATATTATTCTATTTGAAGACAACACGTTACCTTAACCTGGATGCATCAAACCATTTTAACTTATCTAGAGGCCGAGATATTGAATTTCTTCGATTTCAGGTATGTGCCGCGAATGCTGCTGAGGACGCCAAAGTTGCCTGGCTCGCCACAGACATGGCACTACGTATTGCCGGTTAATATCTCCCTAACAACAAGGAATGTGAGTAGCCGGTAGGTGTCAGCAGCAATAAATACTTCCTTCACGGCACACTGTCCAAAATATCCGTCATAATAAAATGGTAAATAAGCCAAGGAGTAAAATTATTGTAAGTATGCTAATATCTTTATGTAAGGACAAGCACCAGGAAGAAAGTAAAAGCAGCCGTTTTTGTCATCCTTTTTTAACGATGCCAAAAAAAAACAAGTACAGAGAATATAAAATATGCGACAAAAGTGCTTTATGATTAAACTCTCTCTCAGAAATGTGCGAGCAGGTGATCTGATAAGATATTTGTTAGGTGATTTGTCTGAAAGGAAGGCACGTTGGCTTCATAAGAGGAGCAGGAAGTATGGGCAAGCGGAGTATATGCACTCCCGAGGAGAGCTGTCAAGTTAAGGAAAGTTACGAAATATTTTACGACGACGTTTTATAAGTACCGTAGGACGACTCGTCACGTATCCAAAGGCGACGATCACGGATCGAAAAACGGCCCTGCCAACCCAATTACGGATTGCACGCGGTAGGGAGTGTAGAAGAGCCACAGTTGGGCTATTTGAAAGGCTGCTAATGTCCTGGGAAAACGGGTCGCAGGCTACGGGGCGGTGGTTATGCGGACGCAGAGCAGCAATGACGACCTGTTCGTCTCACCCTGGTGCATACCTTTGGTACGTTCGAAAACATGTGGTGTGGTGAAGAGGACGTACACTATGCCGATAGACCTGCCCAGTTGATGGCTGCACTTGAAGCAGGGGGTTTGGGTTCTGGGGAAGTGTGGCTCGACGTGGTCTCTTATGACGGTTTTTCCCAATCTTCATGTTTTCTTTTAAATGCAGAGCATTTCCGTAACTCACGATGTCACCCGCGTTGACGTCCGTAGTCCGCACCGTCGTTGTCCCTACTATATAAAAAAGAAAATACTATCTGACGCAAGGTTTCGATCCCTCGACCCTGCGGGCGGAACGCAATGTACATGGTGCACTACCCACTGCGCCCCAAAGCCGACACAGAATGGGACGCTACTAACGCGCCTTATATTGTTGACTCATTCAAATTACTGCTGCCTAGCGCTCTCTCGTCCGCAGTTGCCACAAGTGCAACAACATTAACGTAACGCAAACTACTTAACGTCGTGCGCCCCCGGAAATGCTCTGCATTTGATCGTGCCCCTCGCGAGGGGGATGTTTGTACAGGAACTCCTACTTCTAGCGGACTCCTGGCGCACTCTTTCTGCCATTGTAGAGACTATGAGGTGGTCTTCCAAGGGCGCCAAATTTGAATTCTACAAAATCGATTTTTTTTCTTTTTCGGCCGATGTTTTCTATACTGAGTTCACCATTTTTTCTGCTGGCCCAGTTACATGAACTAAGTGTCCCAGTTTCACTCAATGCAGAATTATTTTTTTGTGATGGGTAAGTTAGGGCAACGTGGCCTTGGGTGCAGCAGTGTTGAAAGTCTGTGATAGAGCTTGGAGGACGCGGTTAGAGGGGAGTGCGCAGGTTGCCTCGTGAACTCCCACGTTGCATTCGATCCCTTCGTGATAAGGAATGGAATTTAAAGTGGTAGTTTCGTCGCCCTGTGGCGACGGCCCGTTTTTACCAGGCGTGCTGAGCATAAAATCTTCTGTCTAGACTAGGAGGCTTCAAGCGGATCTTGGAAGTCTATCCACGCGGGTAGCAGTGGTCTTCATTTCACGCGATTGGCGGACCAAAAAATTGCACGGCGTTTAAACGCTGCAGACTCGTTTTATAGGGTGCCGGCTACTAAGCTGTATTCCGTGATAGCAAACAGGATCGCCCGGTATAAAACCTTCAACAAAGGCTGCATCCGTGTACAAGAGCTTCCTGCGTGGCGATGCCTCAGCAATACGCCGCTTGTGGCGGGTGAAAAACGGTGCGCGACGTTGCCGTTGTCGGGGAAGGAAGAGGTGTACGACATCTTCCAGAGTAAGCATTCCTTGCCCTGTCTCGTGTGTTTCAGGGTTTGTTTGTGACCTTTGCAACTGGGAAATACAAAGGTATGGTGAAAAGGGAGATCGTGGAATTATGCTTGAGGAATGCCATAACTTTCATGAGCGCGCCTATTCAAAATCGTTCAATTTGAACAATACTCTGGGAGCGTGTTTCATAGCGTTCCAGGCGTTGCCCGAACAAGTAAAGCTGTTTGGAGTTAGCTCAGAAAATGCGTTTCAAAATCACTTTTATTTCTATTTTTGCAACGAAAACGTGATTTATGACACGCGTTTGAATCGCCTGGGTGAGGGAAAGGGGCTTGGTCATCGCGCGTAACGCTACCAGCGAAGAATGTGTGCCACTCGTAATTATTCTGCCCAGCGTTTGTTTTTTGCTATCAGGGCATGAATGGTGAACCAGCAAACAATTTTAAATCGTCAGGTTCGCGCTCTGACAGTAATAATCCCAGAAATCAACTGAAAATGTCAAGCAGTGCCGGTTTGCAAAGCTACTTTCTGATTTCAGGCAATTGCTTTTCCGCACGTTGTTATAAGTTGTGTCATAGTTCTACTTACCCCAGGACCATTACTGAACCGGTTACAACAATTTCGGTTTCGTTTCCGCATCGCGAAATTCATATTTTGTGCTACTCCGCAGTTACCCAACTTCAAGGCTACCTGCCATGGCTGCTTGAGCCTCAGCGACTGATCTTCAAATAAAGCACGTCGCTCCAGATTTTCCCCCACCCTAACCAAATTTCTGCGATAAGAAATTTACATGCAAGTCAAAATATCACACCCAGTCGCCAGATATCTGTTCCGGCAAGGACAGCGCTTCAAAGCGGCCTTACACACTGTCAGCTGTTCGTCTTCACGTTTTGTTTCCATACGAGGCTATCTCCGGGTGACTAGATTTGCTGCTTAGTTGGACTGCCCATTCGGACGGAGTCTCGGATAAGTTTTTGTACTGTTTCATTTCAAAAATGTTAGGTGGGGCTGCAATGGTTGAGGCTCGTTGTGCTGATCTTTTTTATCGCGCAACAACTACTCCGCCAAAGTTTGCAGGGCACGATTCTAGCGCATCGCACCTCATTCCTGCAATCAAGGCTACAATTGCGAGTCAGAAGATGATAATCAAGCTCAAAATTTATGCTTGGAGAGATAACTGACCGTGAACGTGAACAAGCATCAACCACGGAGTTCCGTTTTCAACTTCATACATGTTCTCCGCATCGCGCGCTTGTCCCAACTATTGCTCTCACAGTAAATGTACAATGAGTCATTCACAAGATGTTTTTGTGTTTTGTTTGAGCAAACTGGCGCCTCTGATAATGTCAAACAGCTAGATTTCTTCCAGGGAACGACCCGAAATTGCACATTTTAGATGCGACGCTGAGAGGAGCATCTCTTGCTGGCGGCCCTGTCCTGCGACCGTCGGCGTCCGCGTCCGCACAGCTGCGCCTCTCCTCCGCTCAGCCCCTCTGCTCTCTCTGATAGCGAACACTCTCTCTCAACATCTGCGGGCGCGTGGCGCAGCGCACTCTCACTCTGCCGGTGGGCGGCGCTCCGCGCTGTGCGCATGTGCAGTACTCTCTCTACCGCGATCTCCTCTCCTTCGGGTGCGCTGCGCATATACGCGGAGTGCCGCTCTCTGGCCGGTCTCTCAGTCGACGGTCGTCCGCGTTTGCGCTTACGCTTGCTCTCTTGCCGTACCCGACGATTGCTTAATGCGACGCCAATAAAACCCCCTTCAGCGTCGCATCACACCAGGGTTCCCGCGATGGGAGCTGCGCGTAATTTTTTAATTGAAGGTTGGGCTTCACCGTATGACCCGACCACCATGCGTGCTAACATTTTTTTTATATCTGACAAACTGTTCCGCGCAAATCGACATTTTTTCTAGGGCCGGTTTGTGAAATGTTTCCCTGCAAATTTTACATACTAATTTTTTTCTGTTACCAGTCGTTTGATATACACAACTCCTTCTTTAATCATTTTTGCAACAATTTGAAAACAATTTTGATTTGGATTTTTTTTCGCAACTATGATATATGAAAACATCTATTAAACTTGTGTTTTTTGAAAGGCCGTCAAATATTCTGCATTTGTGTTCTGTAATTAGTGCCTAATTCATTTTCTTAACAGGAAAAAATGTTTTCTTGGAACCCTAAAATCGGTCAATTTTCCCGCGGTCGCGAAAGAGTGAAATAAATCATGTTCCCTTTTATTGAACGAAAGCTTCGACAATCACAACATGCGCTTGTCTCCGGCCGGGTACCCCAAACAGTTGTTAGTTTGGTAGCGGAAGCATTGCTCGAGGAACTGAAAAAACATGGCAATGTCGAGGTCGAGGGAACGTCCATTGAAAAGCAAAAAACGGCTGTTATACCGTATGTGCACGAACTTTCGCCCAATCTGAAAAAAAAATAGCCGAGCAGTCGAAGGTAAGAGTTGTTTTTTCGGCTCCTAACAAATAGGGCAAGCTATGGAGACTGACAGATTCTAGCCTACCTACTAAACCTAGGGGCAGCAAAAAGGCCGAAAACCGCTTTGTAGCTTGCGCAGAGGGTTTGTGTACAGCCTTCAGTTATAATGTGGGAAAAGGTGCATTGGCAGAACTGGGCTGCGCCTCAATGAACGCCTCCCTGAGCACACCAAGAATGCAAGGAACACGAGGGGGATGGTTTGTGTCACATTACAACAAGACGCTTGCAAGCACCTGTTTGATAAGAGCGCAATTGTAGCCAAGCACAAGAACCAGCGAACGCGAGAGATATTGGAAGTTTATCTGATAGGAAAGCCCAGCATGAATGTGTTATCACGGCGTCTGCGGCCTTATCGAACAAACAGCGTCAGTTATATATATATATATAGAAATAAGGGTGGCAGTCGAGAAAACCTCGGAAAGCAAGGGGAGGATGTGGTAATCATTGAAATAAGATTTGGAAAGAAAGAAAGAAAGTGAAAAAAACTGCCCGCCAGGTGGAATCCGAACCCACGACCTCAGATACCGTCTGGTGCGATAACCACTACGCTACTGGCGGGGCGATTCCCATTCACTTTTGGGGTATTTATTTGGATTTTAACCTGGCTTGCTTGGAGACTGCGCCATTCGCCTAATCGGGGATAGGGGCCTTCTTTTTAACCCCCGGGAAGAACCGAGTTTCGAATGTCCGTGGTCACCAGTTATAACCCTTAAGCTGCTTGGCACAAGACTGCGATAAGAGCCTCGCATCTGTAGCAACACAAGAATGCAGCGAACACGAGAGATAGGTTGGACAGTTACGAAAAAGCCCAAAGATATATAATATATATATAGATATATTATATATATATATATATATATATATATATATATATTATATATCTATATATATATGAAATGAGGGGCTCCTGAAAATAAGACAGAAATAAGAGTGGCAGTCAAGAAAACCCCTCGGAAAGCACAGAAGTCGGTGGTTCGCGATACCACCTGGCGGGCATTTTTTCTCCACCTTTCTTTCTTTCCAAATTCTTATCTGTTTCATTAACCTACCGCATCCTCCCCTTTGGGTTCCCGAGGTTGACTGCAACTCTTATTTCTGTCATATATATATATATATATATATATATTATAAATTATATATATATAGATATATATATACGGGGTGTTTCACCACGCAACCAAATGCATGTTGCTACCTTTTCTATGTAGTTTCTCACGCTATTTTTGTATGTGGCATAATTAGGTACCGTAATTACCCGATTCTAACGCGCACCCGATTTTCCCGGCAAAAAAACCAAAAAAAACGTGCACCTCCGATTGTAACGGGCACGGAACTTTGTGAGCAAAAAAAAGGAATGCGAGGGAAACGGGCGATTTATTTCTCGAAGTAATGTCAGCTCATCTCAGCTCGAGCTCCTCGTCGCTCTCCGCTGACCAAAATATCTCGTCCTTGGTGGCGTCAAGCGCGTTCGCGATGCCGCACTTCATAACGGACGTTCAACCATGGTCGATGGGATCGTGGCCCATGCCTCGCACGCCCATCCTGCGAGCTTCTCCAGCAGAGGCTTCAGCCGACCGCTCGTTTTGAACGCGTGAGAGCCGCTGCTGCCACCACTGCTGTTACCGAGCGCGCAAGTGGAACGATTTGACGGTTTGTGTGAACGCCGATAGAAAAGCCTAGGCGCCTATGCTTCCTGCGTCCGAAAAATCGTTGCTACAAGCTTTGGCGCCATGTAGAGATGGAGATGGGCGGGACGAAATTTCCGTTGTTTCGGCAGTTCCGGTTTCGTATCCCATTCTAACGCGCATGCATTTTTCGACCTATTTTTCCGGAAAAAGAGTGCGCGTTAGAATCGGGTAATTACGGTAATTAGCCAATTTTAATTAGCTAACTTTCGAACCAACGAAGCTAGGCAAGAAATCCCAATTAGAAAGTTGTAGAGCTTTATTCAAAACCTGAGAATAAACACTTTCTGTCATTATATTCATTAGGTATTAGTGTTTTTCAGCGTATTGAATATGCCCACGAAATACAAAAAAAAACCCGCCCGCATCTTCCCACGGGGGGAACTCGAGTAAATGCGTCGCAGAGTGGTGGGGGTATCGCGTGAATGTTGCGTAATTGGGTATGGTTTGGGAATGCTTAATTGTTATTTCGTCTTTATTATTCTTATTTATTGAATGAAGGAGAAGCGAAGGCAAGGAGTGTAAAGTTAGTCTGTCTTTATTGCTTGGTGCCGTCAAGCAAAGCGTCAAGTCAAGCGAAAGCCAAGCAAAGATGCCCTTGACTGAATTCCGAACGCGCGCTCCGCCGCTTATATACACACCGCCCGCGTTCGAGGGAGAGGAGAACGGGGGAGAGACGCGCATGCGCACACTTCCGTACACAAGCGCGCGAACTTTCCACGCACCCACCACGCCGTTATCACGTGTACACGCCCTGCCGCCGTTACTGTTGAGCGCGACGCAGCGCACGGGTAGCTACGACGCATGCGCGCACAGACGCGCTCCCCCCGCACCGCCGCAGCTGTTGTTGAGAGCGACGGAGCGCACGGTATACACGCGCTCCTCCCGCACCGCCGCACCTGTTGTTGAGAGCGGGGAGGGTACGGGGGAGAGACCCGCACCTGCGCCTCGACGCGACGCGCATGCGCAGTGAGCGTGTGGACGGCGCCGACAACATCGACGAGTGACATCGCGAGCCTAAGAAATGCTCCGCATTTAAAAAATACCACGTGACGTGCCGGCTCGCGCGTCTTGATAACAGTGCTTCCAAACGTTGCGCTCGCGAACTACCACAGGCAAGCCTCCGCTTAAAAGGCGGCAGGGCAGCAACGTAGGCGTTGGCTGTGCCATTTGCGCCAGCGACGTGCTTCTGTCGCGACAGACCGCCAATAGCGATTAGCAGACGCCGCGGTTATCGCTTGATTGCTAGAATCAACAGGCTCGTCATCTTCGCTATCACTTTATAAACGGCGGAGCGCCGATGGTAGTTTGTGCGCGCAACGTTTGGAAGCGCTTTTATCAAGACGCGCGCGCCGGCACATCACGTGGTATTTTTTTGTATTTCGCGGGCATCTTCAATACGCTGAAAACACTAAAGCGTACTGGATATAATGACAGAAAGTGTTATTCTGAGGTTTTGAATACCGCTCTGCAACTTCCTAATTGGGATTTTTTGCCTAGCTTCGTTGGCTACAAAGTTGGCTAATTAAAATTGACTAATTACCAAATTAGGCAACATACAAAAAATAGCGTGAGAAACTACATAGAAAAGGTAGCAATATGCATTTGGTTGCATCATCTTAGAGTGCATCAAAATATTTTTAAACTCTGGCTAAAGTTAGCTGAAATACTCTATACACATATATATATACATAGCGAATCAGAAATGGGAAATGAGGGGCTCGGTGAATTAAGACCGAATAAAGGTTGGCAGTAAGCAAAGCGGCGAATGCGATAGGTCATAGAAACCGATGAAGAATTTTTTTGAGTCAGAAAGAAAGTGGTGAAAAAATGTCCGCCGGGTGGGATCCGAACCCACTACCTCCAGAATACCGGTCTGGTGGGATGACCACTACGCTAGCAGCGGGGCTGTTTCCCCACCACTTTCTTTTGTATTTATGTTAAGTTATTTTTTGTTTCCTGCACTTGGGGGTGGTAGCCAGCACCAATCGAACTACTCGGGGTGAAGGGGACATTCTTTTTAACCCCCGGGCCGGGACTCGAGTGTCTACGACATGTCGAGAGTGGTCGACCAGCGTTGAACCCTCTTAAGCTACCTTTGGCACCGAGGCTGCCATAACAGAGGCCCTCGCTATGTATTTAGCGAATCAGAAATGGGAAATGAGGGGCTCCGTGAATTAAGACCGAATAAAGGTTGGCAGTAAGCAAAGGGGGGAATGCGGTAGGTCATAGAAACCGATGAAGAATTTTTTGAGTCAGAAAGAAAGTGGTGAAAAAATGCCCACCGGGTGGGATCCGAACCCACGACCTCCAGAATACCGGTCTGGTGCGATGATCACTACGCTACCAGCGGGGTGGTTTTTCCGCCACTTTCTTGGGTATTTATGTTAAGGTAATTTTTGTTTTCTACACTTGGGGGTGGTAGCCAGCGCCGCTCGTGTGTTCGGATCCCACCCGGTGGGCATTTTTTCACCACTTGCTTTCTGACCCAAAAAATTTGTTGGACAAAGCAGCAGTGCGACCATTGCGTGGAGGAAATGACCGAATGGAATGCTACCCATCTCTTCTTCAGTTTTGGAGTCCGCGAATAGGGGGCCTTCCGCTACATTCGCTGGTTAGAGAAAAAAGTTCTATTTTTCGCCTTCGAGCATAAAAGGCAGGTTTCAATCGTGGCCTTTCTTACGCATCCAATAGCGGACATGCTCTACTGCTCCACAATTGCAGTGTACGGCTTTTGTGCTTCACTTTCGTTAGTTTAAACTTTCCTTAATTGGAGGTGAGATGGCATCCTCTTGGAGTACAAATTAATAGGATTTTACTGTATAAGCTACAAAGAAACATAATACCGGAGGAGAAATAAGAACACAGCATTGATGATGGTTTCTTCTCTCCCACACATAACCAATATCTCAGCTTTATCACAAATGATTCAACACTAATACATAATCTGCAAAAAAATGAAAATAGCAAGCAATAGGTCATTTAAAAAAATTACCACTTTAGCACTTGCTGGGAAGCAACAGCAATGAAGGTCCGCGGAGCTCTGAAGCAATCTTTTCAAATCTCGTGAGAAGAATCCAGGTCTAGATGTACCAGGCCAGAGTAACAGTTCTAGAGTACCAGGCTTCCACTGATCTATGTGTCAAGTCATCAGAGGCACAGCAGTGTTTATAAGTTTAGTATATGCACTCACCCAATGTGTTAATAATGCATTCATTTGAGGATGGCCGTGGAACATCTCCCTTTGAACAAATGCCTCCGAAACCAACTACTAAGGGAAATTATTACATGGTCGCGGTTCCGGTAACGTTTTTTTTTTTTCGAGGGAGGACTAGGCAGTTTTTGAGGTGCAGATGACTTCATTTCTTTCTGTGGCCTTCTCCTTCTTAGTCTGAGTACTGATTTGGTGGTGCAAAGGAGTGTTTATGCATTTGCTGCTGCTGTAACTCTGTGGACTGATTAGATGCTGCTGAGGGAGTGGCTGCGCTTACCACTGCCATGCCCGCTGTTGAATTTCAGAGGCTTGTTTCGAGGTGAAGCTTGAGATCATTCCTTTAGCTTCATGTTTTTCTTGCTCTCCGCGTCCCCTTTAAGCAGAGGGCAAATAGTATGCAAAGGACCGTTGCTTTTCTAAATCAACATTAAACCCAAGTACTCAGCTCTTGGGTAGAAATTCGTTCTACCTATACCAATAAATGAATTGCTTGGTTTGCCTATCCTCAGCCTGGGACAATGTAATTGGCCCTGTAAGGTACGGTACATGAATACACAGAACCATTTCACTTGACAGTGTGTAGGTCTGTGAAAAGTGATAGAAAACCCCTGTATAGAGTTGAACAAGCGGCTGGCAGCTGCGGCATGCAATAAGATGAAACCTAAAGGAGCCATGACGAGAAAATACAAGTTTGTTTTATTTTAAATATTTCGTGTTTTATAGTGTCCCCTGCACTTGTCCGGATGCAAGCGATGTTTTATTCACTGAGGAATTAATCCAGTTACATTAAAATTTTGACTTTCCCGCTAAATCGTGTGTTTTCGTTGTCTGCAATGACATCACAGGAACCGACCGCTCTGCAGCCGATTGGAAAGCCTTGTTTAACGTTAGTAAACCTAGATGGCGCTGCGATACCGTGGCAAGTCATTTTCTGCCTCGGGTTTGTTTTTGACCGTATTTGAACCTGGCTTGTTTTTGTTCAGGGAGAAAATAATCGTTTCGTGAAACAGAGTGCTCGCTCGACAAATATGGTCACAGAATTCATGGTGGTCTGCGCGAACGGAAACAACACACGAAGAAGAAAATTGACGACACAGGCACTGTGTCGCCTATTTGGCTTGCATCAATCGGCCAGTGTCGTCTAAAACTACCCCAAAGCCCTGCACTCTTGTGAAGCTAAACCAAGCATAGTTCGCGCAGTACCAACAGCAGGACGCATCGGTACTTCTATGTTTACGTGTGCTTTCGTAACTTCCACTGTCGGTCTCACCATTCTTACTGCTTAAAAAAGAATGTGGCCTAAATTTAAGCGCAAATAGCCCGTTCGGCAAGCTTATAAGCTCTGCCTAATTTGCGTTAGCTTTTGCCGGCCTCGGCCAATCGCAGAGCTGGCTGGTATGACATCATAGGTTCTGTTGCGAGAAATGAGCGAATTGGCCGCATGGCTTTTCCCTTTTTTCCTAAATATACAGCTTATTTGAGCGAAGTTTACGTTAGAAGTGGTGTCAGTATGATTATAACGAGACAATCTTTTGAATGAACCAAACTTGTGTTTGGTTCATTGGTTCCTAAGAGGCACATTGATAAAAAACATCCGTTTTTGTGACATGAGTGGCATTTTGCATTTTCCGCTTTTCACATTTTTCACTTGGCAGGTCGACCGTGGTTGCCGATTTCCACCGATCATAAAGACAAAATCTATATCTACAATCACAATAAAAAACTACATATTCCCCCAATTTTCATCATGTTCATGGCAAAAATAAACGTTTTTGGTTTATGACCAGTGCACTTCCTTAAGGGCCCTGAACCCATGCCACCAAGAAATGCGCCTGGGTTTAGGGTCGCTGCCTTCAACTCCATCTACTATTCCAAAGATGCAGACAACTCCATCCACTAGTCCAAAGAGGCAGACTGATAAAACGCATCCATTTTTGTGACATGAGTGGCGTTTTGTATTTTCCACTCGACAGGTCGACCGTGGTTACCGATTTCCACCGTTCTTACCTCAGGACCTATCTGTGCACTTGACTCGGAATGATCCTGCTGCGGTTTTCTTTAGACCTATTTTCCACGAGGTGTAAAGCCCACCTTGTTGATGGCTACCAAGCCAGGGTGAAACTCTGCTTGCTGCTGCTTTACTGTTTTAGGTTGGCGTATAGAGTCTATAGCCTTTTAAAGTGTTAGGTCATGATTGAGCAGTGGTCTGGCAGACATCTTATAAATTACGACAACTAATCACTCACAACCAGGTTCTCTTGAAGGTTGCTGTAGAATGCTGGGCCAGTGCATGAAGCGGTATCCCAGTCTTCAGGAGACTCTTCTTGAACGTGTGTGTTGTAGCGTGCTCAATCGTATTCAGAGAAATTTCGATGATATGATTCTGTACAGGGCCGTAGCCAGAAATTTTTTTCGGAGGGGGTTATGGGTTTTGGGAAGGGGTAGTTTTGCCAAAATCAACAGTAGGTATTGCTCACGCGCTGCCTGGAAAAGATTTCAGGAGCGTTTCGTACCCGCAAGCCCCCCTCTGGCTACGGCCCTGATTCTGTGATACGAATTTCTGAGAAGTCCTGGCGAAATTGCATTGTACGCAATGGGCAGAGTTTTGGCTTTTACGAATGGACCTTTGCTGCCCGGAGGATGATATGAAGGAGCTGGTGAGGCGCTTGACATATCAGAGTTGCCGTGACCGCCGAGTAAGCAACGGCGACGTATAGGCACAGGCTCCCTCTTCCCTCTGTATCACTATTTTTCTGGGAACGGATATACAGTCTCGCCATCCTCTTTGTCGCTGTTTCTCCGAGAATGGCCGGGCTGTTGTGGTGTGCGTGCATGCATAGCGCGCCGCGTTTACTGCAGCCGTGCAGGCGGGTTTTGCGCAATGCCACTCCGGGGAGAAGAGCGCCTTGATGGCTTTAGGCAGGCAGGCGCTTAAGATGCAATTAGCTAGCGACTCAACTTCAGTTAGTTTCTGACATCTCATTGGTAATGGGTGGGTGGCCGCCCCTTCGGACTGCAGGGACTTTTGACCCCATTCTCGCCATTGCCGCCATCTCGTCTTGGTGGTTTTTCGGTTACTGAGACGTCTGTGCGAGGTTTTTTTTTCTGTGAACAGGCTTCTCCCAACCAAATCAACCAGGTTGTCAGCTATGTCACGCAAAAGGAAAGCGGTTTCAAGAAGAAGCTGGAGATTCTCAGTAAGGTCAACAGCAAACCAAAAAGGAAATGCAGCGACTTGGCAAGAGAGCCTGGCCTGCCGCCGTCGACATTGTGCGCCATCGTTGGGCAACGTCACATGATTTTTCATGGCGTGAATGTCAAGCAGGCCAAGACAGACAGGCATGTCAAGGTTGAAGATGTCTTCCTGACATGATTCAAGGAAGTGGCTGGGGCGAGAGTGAACATTGACGGAACGGAGGACTGCGGCAAAAATGAACAAGCACCGTCAGCGAGTGAAACCCTCCATTCCGTTTATGTTTTGTGGTGTGCGGTGAGCTTGGCATGAGTCAGGAGACAAGTGCAAAGTTTTACGTGCTCCAGAAACGATAGCTTGGCGACGTGAAGGTTAAGAAAAGCAGAAAAAACCTCTGGGAGTTTTTCACAAAAAAGTAACAAAATAAATATACAACAACCTTTTTTTGTGCTGGAGTTTCGGTCTGTGTTGGTTCATACGAATTTGGATGCGTCGAACATTTTTTGCAGTCCCACGAGATTTGTATCATCAAGATTCCGCTCTATCATGTTTCAGTAGGGAATGAAATATTTCTTAAAATGGCCCATCATGACACGTAATTGTTTTGTTGCATCTGCGGCAAGCTCAGATGTGTTAAAAATGGCATCGGCCCTGTCGCCCATGATGCAGCGCAAAGCACCTACTCGGTGCTCTTAGGCTCCGTGCCTAGGCTTGATGGCATGTAGAAATAGGCGAGGTAGTTTAAAAATTTGCCAGAGACACTTGTGACTGCTTGTGCATAAGAATGCAAAAGCCGAGCAATGACGTCACAGCTCCACCACACCCCTTTACAGCAGAGTTCCCCACGTTGGCACTCGTGCTGTACTATCCCTGCATGGCGAGTAGCCACCTTGCCAGCTGATAAAACTGCAACTCCTATGGTGTGTCGCTAATCTCAGGACGGAAAACATGCCGGGTCTGCCAGAATAGAAAGTGTGTTGCAATAGGAATGCTGACATCAGATGATGCCTTTGGTCCCAGTACACCTTGTTTTGAGCAGCCGTCAACCTGCGCCACTCATCCAATGCCACGTGAAAGTGACACAGCAGCTGTCTTGCTGTTGGCCAGGCTTGCTGAAATGCAGCCTTCTCTGCACTTGAATTATCAGTCATCAAGACCCGTGGCGCCTGCAAAACGGTAAAACGCGGCTTATTGCACATAACAGGCCACATGGAAGGATACACAACTGTCTTACAACTGCAGGTTCTACATGCTTCATTTCCATTCCTTCTTGCAAATAGAAAATTTTTGCATTTGTTGAAGAAAACCTACTAATACCATTTCGAAGCCTAGGATACTAACTGAGAGCAACGCTACTCTATACATTAATTGACACTTCAAATTTGCCTACAAGGCAAGATTTCATTCAAATTTAATTGTTCTGGAGTCAAACCCAAGCACCGACTTCACGGAACACTCATCTGAAGTGCATTACACACTGCCACGGCTTGCTTGAAACAATGTCATAAACCCATCCCCTTATGCACACTTTATGACATCATAACGTCATAGAGATGCTAGTTTGTAGTCTTTAACAGTGGCCATAAGATTTTGTCACCTGCTTAGCATGCAGATGCACGCCAGTCAATAAACAGATGGTATAGAGAAAACGTGGAGCAATTTGTATGGTCTAATTTCTGACAAGCAGTGTCACATTAAATATTAACAATGGAATATTAACATTTTAACATTTTCAACTTGCACACTGATTCTCAAAGCAAAGAAAATGGATAGGTGTCCTTTAGCAGCTTTAAGGCTGCTAGGCAACCCTAGCTGCTTTGCTCGCTGTGGAGCAGCACTATGATGGGGACTGCACTTGTTGCCACGGGCACCACTGTGCACCTGGTCACGTCGCAGGAGGACGTCAAGTGAATGAAAATGATTTCCCGCGCCACGTCCAGTGCCTGGGCTCGCCACATGATGGGTGTCGCGACCAAAACTGCCCAGCAGGCACTGCTGTCCCTCCTGCTGAGTCATGGTGGTGTCTGCGAATTGTACAAGGAATCAGTTGTACTTTCGCAATTAAGTGCCCCTTAAATAATTGCGTTGAACCCTCACTGCCTTGGAATAACTTTCTGTACATTAATAAAACTGGCCATGTACAGCAGAACCCTGTTGATACGTTCCCAGTTCATACTATTTCCGTTTACTACGCTGTGAATTGCGAACGCTAAAAATGCTCCAAAGCATTACTATGTTTTCCTGGTTACTACGTTCCTGGATAACACAATTTCCCGGTAAGTACGTTGGAAATTTTAAAAAAATTATCCAGCAACGACTGGATGATACATTTTTAGGTGAACAAAAAACGTGCTGACAAGATTGCGGACTGAGCCTCAGTGCGCACGGCGCAATGAGCAGGCGCCGAGTGGCGGTCGGGCTACCTGGGTCACCTTGGCTGCTTTCCCGCAGTGCTGGGCTTGCAACTCAGTCACTTGGTAATGCGGCTGCCTTTACTCAATGTCACCTGTATAACCACATCCCAACGTGCAAAACGCTAACCCTGGAAGAAATCGCAGCGTAATCACGCTGTGAAGCAACACTGGCACAGGACAAAACCTCCGAGAAAGATCGCGGCGAGAACGGGGTGGAAGAGGTGGCGTCTCCAACGGCCATATATATCCTCAGGTTGTAGTCGGCTTAGAAGCGGTGCGTCGTTACTTTCGCATGAAGGACAATCTCAGTGCGGGCAAAAGTGTGGAATGTTTAGAAAGGGAGCTCACTGTCTTTGTCAGCGTGATAACGCGGGCCTAATCTTAATCAGAAGAGCACCTCATGGCTACTAGTCCTTGCTTCAAATGCCTGGCAATCTCGTTTTATTGCCTCATATCCCAGGAGCTTTCGTATATGTGATAAAGGGACACTGCAGTGAATTTGTCAGGCTCCCGTTTTTGCTTGCACTGCGTAGACTGGCTAAAATTAGCACACTTTTCATCGTTTACCCGGTTGACAAATCGGTAATTATTTTACAAAGCGCGAAAGAAGAAAAACTACCATGCGCGGTTTGCGGCGGCCGCACCAACTAAGGCTCTGACGTTCTCTGAAACAGCCGCAACATGCACCAGCAGATGTTGACAGGTATGTACAGGTGAAAAAGGCCATTAAATGCTCATGTTAGTCTCTCGATAGATTTTTTACTGCGGAGAACCATACGTTTGCCCAGACAGAACGTTTTTCCCTTGCGTTTTCTTTAACGTATCATCGAGGTTCTACTCTACGTGCCCCCCTTCACCGAAACCTGCCGCTCCTGCAACGTAAATGCCTCTATTCTCTTCCCTGCCCGCCTCTTGCGCTCTGCCCTCGGGCTCAGCAATGCAATGGCTCCAAGGAGCCCACAAGCACACCTTTCAATCGTTTAATAGTTTGCTGGATTTCAAAAAAAAAAGCAGTACGAGTCGCACAAGATAATGCGAATTTCGCTCCACCCGGCTCAATTTGCGTATACGACGGGCAGAGTGGGCTCACTGAGACACCATAAGTAGAGAAGCGATGAGAACTATTACCTGCCTTCCTCACCTAACACCACGTTTTCTACACTACAGGAAGAAGCTGGCCTTAACACCAGTGACGACAGGCGTGTTATTCCTAAAATGAAGGTGTATTCGTCTGTGGTTGCCTTAAGGTAATATGTGGGCCTCCAACCAATACACCACCATCGACTCTCGTCGGAGCCCCATTCTTGAAAACACAATATTACTGGCTGCAAGCCCCTGGGTGGTCTAGCCATGTTGGTCTACAACTTGCACCCAATGCTAGTTGAGACACATTTTATGTTGACGCCAGTGTTTTCAGGCAGCCTCGTTACCACAGTAGTTGTGAACCCTGCCATGCAGTTATTGTCAAACCCGCCACTACTATGCCAATCAGAGGCCCCTGTCAACACTTGCTGAGTTAAAAGTGACTTGCGAAGCAATGACGACTGTAGAGCGTTTTAGGCCAGAATATTCACAACGTTTCGTGACTTTCACAGACTCAATGCAAGCCTTCCAAGACCCCTTTAGAAAGCACCCACCAAGTACCTATTTTCCAAACCACCCGCGCAAAGGCTGCAACGCTTAGCTTCAATGGTAAGATTGCTTGGGCACAGAGGACGTGAACTCCTGGACAGTGACGTGTGGATGGTGTCAACACGTATACTGCTATGATGCGTCTACTACATTTATTTCTACTTGACTCTGTTACAGAGTTTACCTTTGACAAATACCCTCAGTGCTCCGCCCGTGCACTTATCCCATTGCTTAGATCTAACCACCCCGGTGAGCTCAGTCGCCACGAGGAGGTGGCGCTACAAAGAATTTGCGTCGGTGCCACACTTACGCCTGCTGTCACCCACTCCTGGCCCCCAGATCAACAGGGTTCATTCGGTCCTACACTTCATTTTGCTCCACATCGGCACCGACCGCAGACCTTCACCATGTTCTGCGGACTGCCCGCGCTCTCTAGCATTCCCAACAGCAAGCAGTGTTAAGTAGTGTGGGGCTAAACCCCCACCAGCTGCCTGACTACAGAAGCTGGCTTTTTAATCTGTATCGCAGGAGCCTTTAGACTTCCTCTGTTCCAGTTCGTTTAGCCTAACTTTTCAACACCATTTTATGCTGCAGAGAAAACTATTAGAACTAAAAAAACAATGCGCTCATCTATTTTAAAAGGGTCATGAATACAAAATGCGAGGTTGCTTCATTTGAAAGAATAACTCGTTATAATAACACTGACACTACTTGTAACGCTAACTTCACTCAAATTAGCTATGCAATTAGGAAGAAGCGAATGGCCATGCAACTCACCCGCTTCTTTTGTGCACTGAATTTATGACCTATTAAGGGCTGCTTTTTTGCAGTTTGCTTAGGCCAACAAAAACAAGTACAAACTTAGGAGGGATTATAAAGTCACAAAAAGAGGTTTGTGTGCTCGGATTCTGGGCCTATTCTTTTTGTAGAAGCATGAATGGTGGGGTAAACAATCAAAATTACAAACGAACACTTGAACATAGAAGTGCTGTGTGTGGTGTGTATTCTGGCAGATGCTGCACAGCCGTTGGGTTCGTTAGGTTTGTGTGACACGACACTGGCCATCTGACATATGTGAAACTGCCACTTACACAATTCTGCCCATCAAGTCGTACCCAATGTTTCACAAAACGATTATTATCAACTCCAACAAAAATATGCCAGCCACAAGTCCGGTGAGAAGAAAAAAAGCACCCACAGTAATCATTGAGTGGTGTCGCTGCAGCATCTAGGAGGGCTGTTACCAAGGTAATAAGACATTTCCCCATTAGCAGCTTTCTCAGTCAACATACTAAACTGTGTTTTAGGTATCTACACCGAATACGTCCTATTTGACGTCATGAAATGCACGATGCAGCAGGAGAGAATGAAATTTTTGCTTGAACTGCTCAATTTTTTAAGTGAATAAAACACCGTTTCCTGCCGGACAAGTGCTAAAGGCACTATGAAACACCCAATCTCTTGAATAAAACAAACTAGTATTTTTTCATTGCCCCTGTAATAAAAAGAACCCTGTTGGTGCCCGTTATGAATTTATCTTTCGTCTCAAATATGCCTAATGTTTTCTTTTTTCTCATCAATGTTGACGCCTATGAAGGACAGGATGCGCGAGGTAATTTAGAGCGCTATATTTTATCGCCATACACACCAACAGGCCCATCATATGTAGTGTGCTGCTTCTTGTCGCCGACCCCTTGCTTCAATACTACCAGTTTGTTCAAAGATGGAAGTGTACAAGTTGGAGCAGGAAGTGGAGCGCCATGCAGTCATCGTCGCCCTGGCCACGCACCACAGCGACTTGGAAAGTGCCACCTTTCTCAACATAGCAAAGTCTTTCGTTTACAAAGTGCGGACCAATCAGATGTGCTGGGGCGGCGACATGGCATCTGTGGCGAAAAGGAAAAACAGAGTCAGCGGTCAGACGTCGTCAGAACCACTGATTTTTTTCTGGTGGCTGCAAGTCATCGTGGAGTGACGGACCCAGGGAAGCCAATGCGGGTCATTGCAAAGTAACTTCATGTGGGGAATCCACTGTAAGGCTCGCTGTAAAAGAGGACTTGAGCTACCATTACTATGTCATGAAGAGGCGGCAATTCATATCCGATAAATCTCGGGAGAATTGTCTGCTGCAGCCTAAGCGCTTGCTAAACAAACCGAAAAGACCCGAGGAGCCTGGAATGCTGTGATATCTTCTCCAGATGAAAAGAACTTTGCCTAAGACCAAAACGTTTACCGCAGTACCAACAGGTAGATTTGCTTAAGCACTAATGAGGTGCTTAAGCACTGTGATGGTGTTATCCGTCATCAGCAACGGGGCGTCATGCCACCACAATTTTTTTTGCAGAAGCACTTTGCGTTAATGCTGCCAGGTACGTGGATGTGCTTCCCACTTTTGTAAAGCCGTGAATAAAAAGAGTATTTCGAAGGGAAGACCTTATGTCTTTCAGCAAGATTCGGCTCTTGCCCACATCACCTGCGTCACCCAAGAGTGGCTCGCTGACTTGCGGCCACATAGTTCTCCAGATTTAAATCCGCTCGACTACTATATTTGGAAACCTTCAGAAAGCGCAACACTAAAAAAGCGCGATACAAACAAAGGAAACGCAGGACGAGCGCTTGCGCACAACTAAAGTTTAATCAGAAAACCAAGAACAAATACCCCCCCAGTCATCAGAACACGCATGCGTCTCCTGCAATCAGATGGGAACAACCCGAACACCGCAGAAAAACATAAAAAACCCACAAAATCAAAACCAAACACCTACATCTTCAACTGCCACAGGGTGTACAACTCAATGACTACCCAGGTACGGAATCTCTTTCTCGTGTAAAGCAACAGATGCTTGACTGACACAATCATCCACTCTCTGGGTTATCTCGAAAGCCTCAGCTACTTCCGTCGTCAACGGCTGCATATGCTTCATCACAATCTTTGTATCATGAAAAAGCGGCCTGCAACCACCGCGGTGCCGGCATTTGCTGCAATATTCCACAAGATGTGACGGTATAGCTCCTTTGAGGGACAGTTCATGCTCTCTGAGGCGCACGTTTACGCATCTGCCCGTTTGTCCGACGTACACCTTACCGCAAGACAGTAGAAGCACATGAACACAGCCAACACTGCACTTTACATACCGCGTTTCATGTTTCACACTGCATTCATTCCTGCCTGCGCGATGATCACTGGACAATCTTTTTTCAACCAAAGAACAAAGCCTGCCAACTTTGTTTTGTGCTGTAAACAGAACCATCACATTGTACCTGGAACCAGCTTTTTTCTACGCATGTGACATCTTGTGCAAATAGGGAAATATTGCCGGCCTCTTATTCCTACCGTCCAATACTACAACCGTACCAACGTAATCCTTCCTTCTTTTTAGTTCTCTAATCATTTTTTCATACGCTCACCTCAAAACATTGCTTGGGTAACCCTGTGGCAGTTGTACACTCTGTGGCCGTTGATGATGTAGGTGTTTGGTTTGGTTTTTGTGGTTTTTTATGGTTGTTTGTGGTTTTTGGGTTGTTCCAATCGGATTGTAGGAGGCGCATGCGTGGTCTGGTGACTGGGAGGGTATTTGTTCTTCGTCTTTTGTAATTAAACTTTAGTTGTGAGTAAGCGCTCGCCCTGTGATCCCTCTGTTTGTGTTTTTTTAGCGTTGCGCTTTCTGAAGTTTTCGAAATGCAATTTCCCCAACTAGCCCAACTCACCATTCGACTACTATGTCTGGAGCATCGTTCAGAGAGCGGCCAACAAAAAGCCGCATAATAAAAAACACTCGCTGCAGGCCGCCATTGCTCACTCAAAGGCCAACATCTCTAAGCAGCACCTGATCGCTGATAATAAATTTATACTTTCAACTGAACTAGCAATGTATTACGTTGACTGCGTCTGCGTAGATTAGAAGAATACAGCCTGACATTCCCGAACAGCTAATATAAAAAGCAATAAAACAAGCTTGCCTGCTACTGGTCAACCAGGTAAGACAATACATCAGAGCTTTCATCAGCTATCCGGGTCTGAAGCGAAATGACCCGAAAACAAGACAAAGAACCTATTTAATGAGAACATCACAAATGTCCGCGAGGAAACATAATTAGCAATGCACTCATGCGCCTGTTGGTTGCTGGCGAAGTGGTGGGGTTTCCTCATCGGTAAAGAAAGGGAGAGTGACAATGGCTTTGTGTTGATTTTTGATTTTCGTCACCCCCTAGAACAGGCAACATCTACTACCACTTTCTTGTCACGGCGTGCACAGAAGCATGAAAACATTCGCTGTGCTTCCTATTAGGCTGTGCTTCCTATTAGGCGGTGGCTAGCGTTCCGTCCAAACGGAACGATATCCAAGTGCTAAAGTTCCGTCCAGACGGAACGGAGCGCTGCGGGTTATCCTTCCGTCCAGACGGAATACAACTGAGAGCTTAGCGTTCCGTCCAGACAGAGCCGGCGGGAAATTTGTACAGTTCCGTCCAGACGAAAGCAAAAACCCGCTGATTAGACACTATGCCCAGCCTATGGGTTTGGATAATTGCACTAATCTACCGGGTTCCATTCCCCAGGTACTCGATTTTTTTGCGTGATTGTGCCAGCGTTTTGTAACAGCTAACTTCGCGCCTACTTTACAATTGACGTGGTGAGAGCAGTCGATCTTGATTTTGCACTGAACCGGCCGCTCCGCTGCCCCTCACTAGAATCAAGGCCGACATATCCATCGCCAGAGTTCCGATCATCTGTAGTTCGTAATGGTGATTACTAAGTAACGGTTATTCTGGCTAGTCAATGACCGGAAGCCGTTCGTTCGGCTGGGTAAATATCAAGAAAGGCTGCTCTCGCTGCTTGTTGTGAAGCGGGCGTGGTCGAGGTAGCGGCTTGGAGATCCGTTTGACGGAGTAAGCGTGAACCAACGTTTCTAGATCCTTTCAGTTATAAAACACCGCCGCGGCGCGTGACGCCGTTCCGTTGACGCCGCGTGGCGGCGCGCGCGACACGGTCAGCCCGGTCCGCCGGCTTCGGAACGCAGCCATCGCGTGAAACCGCATGTTGGAGTGAGGTTGTGTGTGGGTGGCATTTTTTTTTTGGCATTTGCACTGCGCTCCCGAAATGTCCGTATGTGGTTTGTGATTGACGGATTGATTAATTAATAAATCACAAACCACAGGGTTTAACGCGCCGACGCAACGCAGGCGATGAGGCGCACCGTAGTGGAGGGCTCTGGATTAATTTTTACCACCTAGGGATCTTTAACGTGCGCCGAAATCTCAAACACATGGGTGTTTTTGCTTTTCGCTTCCATCAGAAGAGCAGCCGCAGCCGCCGGGAATCGAACCCCTGTGCTTTGTGAGCTAACGTGCCGCGTTGCTTTGCTACTTGTTGAAGCAGTGGCCAGTTTAGCGTGTTCTTCGAACGAAAAGAGGAATCTACCCAAGGACCCATTACGCCCGCACGAATGGCACAGCTCTTCTCGATAACGTTTTCGATCACGTTAAGCATTGATAGAACATTTGTACGTTTACTATGCAAACCACATATTCACATGCACCCGTCATTGTTATAGGGACGCATTTCCAGAGATGACAGCGACCGCATGAAACTCGCCTGCTTTGACCGTGCACGTGAAGCGAGCAAGCGTGCCTATAGTTTCTATAAAATAGTACCTACAATCGTAGCTCGTGCCCTCTTCTACTGTTCTTTTCATCTAACATGTGGGAGAATTCCTCTAGAGGTCTAGAGGCTTTGCTATCGTGCATATGAAGACCGCCGTCAAGTTCTACTGGCAGTAAGTACACAAATCGGAAAAATGCTTCTTTGAGTAGTTAGCAAGGATTTGGTTAGAAAACGAAATACAAGCAGCGCAGATGTCCTAACACCTGTTCCACGTAGGAGCACAAGAATGCAGATGAGGTTATATTCTAATTTAATATAAAACTTACCTGACAGGGAACGTTCCCGACAAAGCCGCTCTCACGTCATAAAAAATTGCTAGCGTGCAAAAACAAAGTCCACCAGAAAACTATAAACGAGTGTTGTTTTTGTCATATGCCTGCCGTCTCCCTCGCCTTCGCTGGTGCTGTGTGCCCAGCACGCAGAATTTACTTCAGAACTGAAATTTTCGCGCACCAGGCACCCAAATCTAAGCCCGAACCTGCCCCACGAGCTGAAATCCTGAAATTCCGACTCAACCGTTTCGAAAACATCCGTTCGCGTTGCAGCCTGAAAACGACGGAATGCTGCATTACGTACTAGCACCTTGCAGACATTCATTTAGGCCGGATGAAGTGTGAAGTCCCAAAAATTTATTATGTACAATTTCAAATTTCAGATAGTTCTTGCAGGTATCTAACGTCAGTTATCGACGCTTTGCTCATCTTAGCGGTATTTTAGTTCAGAGGACCCTTAATACTCTCGCGAGATTGCCTACCATACTTGTGGCTTTCCATGCTACTCCTAAATATTGTATGTACTGTACTTTCAATTATGTACATAGCGCGGAACGAACAGGGACAGTCATAAAGCGGTCAGACAGGCTCGTCGGCACCGAGCACTGCGTAGCACTGCACCGTAGCACTGCGCACCCAGACCACAGCGTCAGTACAGATATTTACATACGTCAAACATGTAAATATATACGTTTTAAACCTGCCCCACCAGCTTAAAACCAGAAATTATGACACAATCAAATCGAAAAGCACGCATTTGCGTCCCGGTTACTGCGGAGTGCTGCATAACGAAGCGTCTGCCGAGCCGACCGATCAGGCTGACCATGGCGGCAGCGCCACCACGCAGGCGTAAACGAACAGGGGTCACTTCACGCGCCGCTTTCAGGAGGAGTTTCACGACTTGAGTAGATCTAGTAACGTTGGCGTGAACCGCATGGAGCGTTTTCTGCTCGCGAAAATGCGCAGCGCAGGCCACAGGCGCGCTGCGCGCGCCGGGGCGTGCGGCGGCAACATGGGGGCGGCTTCGGCAGCGAAGTAGTGTCGGAGCTCGAGCGACCGCTTCTAAGCGCTCTCTAAAATGTCGCTCAAGGCACGCACGAAGTTGCTTGTGCGGTAAAGGAGCTTATAATGTTGGTGAAAACGGTACTATAAAACATCATCCGCGCCGCTAGTGAAAGCGCCCATTCAATTTCAGCTGGAGTGGTAAGGCTAAACATCCCCGGCGGAGCAAAGCGGATGTAGCCAGCGGTTCGAAACCGCCGCCATGAGGCGCGCTCCTCCCCATTTGCGGAAGTCGCCAGGCTCTACCTTGAGGCCGCCGGACTCACCAAGCGCCTGTAGATGGCAGACTGTTGTCCGCGTCATTGCTGCTGCTGCTTCGCTTAGTTTTGCGTAGAGGCCCCACTATTTCCTTTTCTAGCTTACCTATCTCTCTACCCCCCTCTTTCTCCTTTCTAATCTTTCATCCTCCCTCCCCCCGCTCTGGGTTGTATGCAGGTGAGACCCCAGATGGGCTCAATAATATCCCCAGTGCACTTCCTTTCCTTTATCCACCTGAATCACTTAGTAGTAGTAGTAGTCCTCCCACGGCTGCGCGCGACGCGCGTCAATTTCTAGCCAACACAGATCGGGCAGATGCTGCCGCGGGCGGGTAATCGTAGGCGCGGGCGTCGAAAAAACGCACGCGCAACGCCGACGCGCGCGGATCGCGTGAAAAAACGCTTCATGCGGTTCGGCCTTTTAGAGTTAGCCGGATCGCCATTCTTGAGTTTTGTTGATTTTTACCCAACCGGTCAAACCGCTTCGGCTCATGGAGTAGCCAGAGTCACATTTGATTAATAATCACTCTCAATGATTACAGATGATCGGCCGTTGCAAAACGGTGTTACAAAGCGCTGACACAACCACGAAAAAAATGTAGTCCCGGGGGAATCAAACCCGGTACATTGGTGCAATTTTCCCAGGCCAAATCCGAATCCGAAGACTGAGCACATTGTCTAATCAGCCGGTTTTGCCTTTGTCTGGACGGAACTCTACAAATTTCATTCCGGCTCCGTCTGGACGGAACGCTAAGCTCTCAGTTGTATTCCGTCTGGACGGAAGAATGTCCCGCAGCGCTCCGTTCCGTATGGACGGAACTTTAGCACTTGTATATTGTTCCGTCTGGACGGAACGCTAGCCACAGCTAGCCACCTACCCGGTAGCTTTTTTGACGATGCCCAACGCTGGATGCAGAGAGGCAACAATTAAATAAACAAAAGTTCACACATTCTGTATTGATGTCTGAGAGTATTGGAATGGTTCTAAAGCTCACTGTGCCAAGCACGTTTTCCAACCGCAATGCACATTCGCTATTCAATGCCTACAACGAAAGGAGAACGTCTCAGCAAATGGGCAGAGAGGTGGTGCCTACACGGTTCCATGTCAGGACTGCGAAGCGTCGTACATCTGGAAGAATAGATCTCGAGGAACACGCAAGAATGAGCTAGCTATCTGGGGACATTTAGTAGGCTATAAATACTACATGCAAAAATGCAAAACTGTTAGAACCGCACAGAGGTGGCCCCTGCTTCTGATTATCTCAACACAAAAACATACATACGCCTGCGGCGGTGGGCCTTAGAAAATGCATTCAGTGGTGGATTGACTCCCGTGACCACAAGGTGTGCAATGTGAACTGTGTCCGCCATCCACACAGTTACAGTGTGCTTGCTAAACATTTGGACATTTCCCACCTAACCAAAGCCGTTTGCATTGAGAGCACAAGACTCCTCGTACAAAACACATACTCATAGTTCGCGACTAATTATCAACTCTCACAAAGGACTTCTTCGCTTCATCACCCTCACCTCACTCGACGGCAATCGTGGGCATTAAAGATGCTCCAAACGGGATCTTTCCCTTCGAGGGGCAGGTTTAGCCACTTCTCGCCCAACACAGAACCGCAGTGTCCGGACTGCGGAGAGGCGCACTGCTCACTAGCTCATATGCTCTGGCAATGTCCTGCGTTACGCGATGCACAGTTCACCAAAGAAGAGGACTGGGAGGAATCCCTTAAGAGCGGCGACCTTTCGATTCAGCTTCGGGCTGTCCAGAGGGTCTGCGAGAGGGCGGAGGGCCACTGGCTTACAGTCCCTGCGTGGGAGCGGCCTGCGACTGCCACGGACTCCCCTGAAAAGGGCGGTCCAACGCAGTTCCTCAGGACCTGAATAAAGTTCCTTTTCTGTCTGTTATAATCGCAAAAAACAATCCAACGAGCGTTCCGAACTAAATAAACGCGGGTGCTGCCGGTTAGTTAGATATATATGTTGCGTCAAATATACCTGCAGCTTTTTTTTTGCGCTAAAAAATGAGGGGATGTATGCCAAGCGCCAGCGTTTCACGAGTTTCCAACGGTTATGAATATTTAAACAACCTGGTTTTAAGAGCCTCTGCGGTATGCCCTACTACGGAACACCGAGCACTACTTGGGTTCGTTATCTCGTGGCACCGCCTGACTCCGGCAGTCGTTTGGCATCGAACGTTACAGCGAGCTAAGACGGCAGTGCGAGCCCCAAAAGTGCTCTGCACTTACAAATTGGTGCTTCTTCTCGTATGCTTCTACACTTTTACCGAAAACTGAATCAGATTCCTTTTACTAGAGTAACCAAGGTATACCGCTACATGCACGGCCATTGGTTTATTTCCCCCAAATGGATTGTGTCATTTTGGAGCGAACTGTGAAACACAACTACGCCATTTTTTGTCGACCATGTGCGGCCTTGTTTTAACAACGATACCTCCATCTAACTCAGAGATAATACGTTTACGCTAAAATTCATACATTAATGGCCAACTCATTTTCTCGAATCACTCAGAACCGCTTTCGTTCTTTTTCATCAACAGACGCATGGCACGAGATTGCACGAGATTGCACGTGAAGCACGGGATACACATGGGACATGAAGCATGGGATACCTCGAAGCTAATTCAAGAATGTTCTCCAGAGAAAATACTATTACATTGTGCCAGACATCTGCAAGTACAAATTTACGACTCGTGGACGCGGGTTCTACCGGATTGGTGGTCGCGACCCTAACGGTAGTCTTTTTAAAGAATACATGGGAAGTGAGGCCCTTCAGAGTCATTAAAAAAGAAACAGGAACTGTCGTTACGTCGCATACGAGCAGTGTTCTCCAGTTTTACAGTAAAGGAGATAGGTCTGGTGCTAGAGTTGCATTTTCAGGTCCAAACACCTTGCTCGATGCTGAAATATAATTTCTTGAGTCACCTAAGTCTGCTTACGCGATTTACAGGCGAAAGCATTGCGATATTCGTAACTGCCACGTCATATCTTCATCGCTTTCGCCGCTTTGTTTGGTTGTCGTCGGGCGTAAATTACGTAAACCGGCATCTTTTGTGTATGCATTTCTTTCCCCCAATTCCTCTGTTTACCTTACGGATGGAATCGTGTCGGCAAGAAGATTGGCACTCGTGACAGCTTCCCTAGAATGACGGTTCTGCATGGCTAGTGTGTATCTATTCTACTCATGTGCCATCACGTCAGACCTGCCACTGTCCTGTGGCAGATACTATGCAAGACAGATGGTGTTGCGCGAATGGAAACCGGCGGGAGTACTGCAATTGCGTATTCCCTCAGGTGGTCATTCACCTCTGCCGTTGTTTGTGGGGAGCAGTAAGACGATCCTCGTCGTAAATCATGGCTCTCTCCACTGCGCATAAATTTTAAAAAGTTACATGGAACCATAACTAACTACACTTTAAACCTGTCCAGCGAGGCTAGTCCCAGCCCCGCAGTCTATGCGATAATTTTCATAGCTGTAGTTGACATGGGGCTGGTCACGCCTTATCGTTTCTCGCCGCCGCGTACGGGCGACGATGAGGAACTAAAACAGCCATGCGCACAGCCGCCGCGTGAACCAGAAGTGTCTTCTTCTGTAAGCTCAGCACGAAGTGTCAAGAATAAAAAAAATGGCCGCGTATCACCTCCTTTGGTTGCTATATGTCGACGAAAGACGATAGTCAGCTGGCGCCCCTGCCAAGTAAATGCGCCCCCTGCTAAGTAAATGCCTCCGTTCTCTTTTCCGCTCACCACTCACGCTATTCCTTTTCCGTCTCGTTCTTCCCAAGATAGCACGCTAGAGGTTTCCACGAGTGAATTTAAATTTACCGCGCTCCACTACTCCAATTTTGGTGTCTCAATGCCAGCGCTGCCGTACGATAGACACACGCATGAACTGAGGCACGCTGCTACAACGTTTATACGTTTATAGAACTACGTTGTCCTACTACACGAGCGTTCCAAGCATCGAGTGGAACGTTTCGTTCCTGTTGACGTTTTACTTCTTAAATGCCGCCAGAAGGTATCGGGGAACAGCAGGCGACGGTGTTCTGCCGTTGCTGTAGTGTTTCACGTTCTATTGAAAAAACCAACAATCCATAAACTCTTTAAAAAAGGAACACAGCAAATATCACTTATGTGTTTATTTGCTGTCTTATATTTGCGCAATGTCTTGTTCTTGTTCAACAATTTTGACAAGTATGAACATAAGATATCGCTCTTGCTATTTAAGACTATTACGCAGCTTTTGTTTCACTTTAGCCAGGTTGCTAAATCGAGTCACAAACAGAGAGACAGACATACAGACACACCAAAATTTCTGCGTTGAAGTAGCCCAAGAAAGACCATCGTCTTTAAAACAGTGCGCAGTCAGCCCCATTACGCGATTCATTTCTTTGCATAAGCGCGACAGTATACAGTTGCGGACCTTGTTGTAGATTGGAATAGTGCAATGTCTCTCTTCACGAGTTACCCCCCCCCCCCCCAAAGGTCCGGACAAATAAACCAAGACAATCTGAAGGAAAGGTGACCACATCCTGGGCTTCATTCTTTTTCTAAACACTTTTGCTGTAATTAAAAGCATTAAAGTCACAGCGGACAAAACTGCCATGCTTTAAAGCGCCAGTAGAAATCGATAAATTTTTAGGTTGTATCGTTCGAAGCATCAAAATAAAACACCGAGACTCATTTTATACTTCTTTGTGAAAAACTGTTGAGGAACATATAAACTGCTCATTCTGTGTCAAATGGCTCAAGGCAACGCACTCTCTCTCTCTCACTCATCTTAACCTGCCTATTTCGTACCATCCCTTTTGGCCTGGCGCGGACTGCCTTATTTCAGCCTTCAGTTCGTAGAATTAGTTTGCGCACTGAAAAGAGGGGTACGAGAATTCCCAGAACTTGCGCTTTCACACAAAAAAAACACCACGGAAATGTTTGTGAAGATAAGGTTTCTGAGCCATGGTGGACCCTACGAAGGGAGTGTTTCGGCTAGCTTAGAAGTTAAACTGACAATTTTTCGATACTTTCGCTGCTAGCACCACGGCCAGGCATGTGAAAGAGAAAATGATTGCGGGAAAAAATAGCAGTGGCTTACCTCGGCGATGCCAGGATATACCTAGTGTGAGTTAAGGTTCAGCTGGATATTTTTAGCTTTCCTGGTTGTCTAGGATTAGCTTGATTATCAACCTTACTGGTGCTTCATTGACACACACACGGTATACGCATATGTGACACATGTATATTTATCAAGTGGCTCCGGGGCAGCATAACCAATTGCCCCAGAGCTAAGCTGGTTCCACGCTGACGCACGAGCCAACGGTTCCACACCCGGCCACCCCTCGCATGATCATTTGGTGGACCGGGCCGCCACGTGCGAAACGGAGGTCGGCGAAGACGCTGCACGCTTGGGGTGTGGTTTCACAGGCTCACGCCGGTGTTGCTGCGACGCACGAGCCATAGGTTCCACACCTGGCCACCCCTCGCGTGATCATCAAGTGAACCGGGCTGCCACGTGCCGCGCCCCAAACTCAAGAAACTCCAAAGTAAAGAAATCTGTGTTCTAGCATGACACTGTTGCCTAGTGCGTAGTGTGGCACTAAACACCATGGTAAACCAGCGTTAACTAGGCCGTTGCACAACTTGAAATTCGCTCCAAGGAAAAATTTCCAAATCATTTTAGAGACAGGGCAAATTCTTTTCGCATAATCACAAATTAAACTAAGGGACTTTTTAAAAGGACCATTTAACAGTGCGTGTACGATCGGAAGAGGCACCTCAGGTGCTTGATATTCTATTTTATTTTCAGAGAACGGAAAATACCCCCGCTACGTTGTAGGCAATACAAAAGTCCTACACTTTATAAGAAATTACAGCCGTCAAGCTTGTAGTTAAAAAAATTCATCAGAATCTTTTTGGCCAAGAATGTTCGGTTTATTCTAGAGCTTCTGAATATACAGGTGCCGTCAAAAGTAATTAGAACACGGCCCCGTAAATTTTAAGGAATTTCTTCCGGAAACATCCTGGCTTCATTGTCGTACATTTAAAGGAATGCTCTCCAATTAAAGAACCAACCTGTAAACTGCTTATGGCTGTCTTAAAGCCAGTAAGGCAGATATTTTGTATTTACAAATCCTTGTTCTCATTATTTATGTCGGCACCCGTACATCATATTTGGAAGTATTCGCTGGAAGCTTTAAGGGGGTCACGTTTGCTATGGTTGCTAGTTATTTTGTCGGTTTGAGATAGTGTTCCTGCCCTTTCGTGATGGCTTCATACTGCAGCATGAAGCGTAAGGTGACGCGTTCCGCCGGAGGTCATTCACACAACAGTAAAGTAAGTAAAAAGGCCTGCCTAAGCACAAATGAACAGCCCAGAAACGTTAGCAGTAAAAGTGGTAGCTAATTATTCAGAAAACTGAAATGGATTCACTGAAATATAATTAAATTGGAATTTTCGTGACAAAAGATTGGTCAACACGGACGAGCGCTCAATCCTCGCGCAATCCACACCCGTGCGCAACAATAGTAGAGTACTCGATGCGCGCCTGTCTCCTTCGAACAATGGTGCCGATTTTAAAGCACCCTAAGCAAGAGGGCTTAAAAGCCCCCTTAGCAATCGGGCGCAAAAAAACAAGACCCGGCGGATGCACTCTCATAGAGAGCGCCTGGTTGGGTACCTACCAAGTGTATTGTGTCGTTACCGGAACAGCGTAGCTGTTCAAGGTAGGAGGCCTTCATAATGTATCAAAAGGCAGCCCAATGTGAGTCTGTAATCACTCTCCCTGCAAGCAAAAGTGAAAAACTATTTATATGCACGGACTGTAACCGGTGATGCCCCCGCGCGATAGTCATAATCGTACCAAAAGGTTGGTTTTCCCATTTTTGGCCATGGGATCGTGTTCTTGTATGTTTTCTAAGGAGGATTTATTCCAAGGCCGAAGGTCTGGTCAGCTCAAAGTCAGCTCCAGGAGTCAGGAGCACGAAGTCCGCTCTGTAGTGTTGACCGAGAGCAAAAGCGAGAAGCAGCTACTTCTTCCTTCCAAGCGTTCCCGATGCGGCTGCCGTGTATTGTCACTTGACTGTGATGATGATGCTCTACTGTTTCGGCACGTACCCTCTCATGGCGAGTGGACAGTGCTTCCTATACTCCCGTTGCTCGTTCGTGAATTGCGCTGGCGACGGGCATCCTTACAATTGCCCCCGGGGAAAAAGAGCCATCCTGGCGATCAGGGAGTCGAAATGGTGAGAGGCTCAATGTAAGGCTTGAGGCGCTGGACATGTACTATATCACGGCCGCGGCGTCGCTGGTCGGGTGTTGGGGCAACGGGCTCGACAATGTAATTGACAGGGGAGGTGCGTTTGATGACACGGTAGGGACCATCGTATCGCGAAATGAGCTTACTGCTCAATCCAGGAGCAGTCGTTGGCACCTACAGCCAAACAAGTGATCCGGGTAAGAAGCTTGGTGCAGAGGACTTTTCGTCATGCTGTGTCTTCTGTCGATGTTGGTCTTCCTTGGTTAGTGAACGTGCCAGTTGGCGGCATTCTTCGGCGTGTTTCGCAATGTATGAGATGGGCGTGCACTCTGAGTCATCACAGCTATAAGGAAGTATTGTGTCCAGCGTACAAGAGGGCTTGCGCCCATACAAAAGGAAAAACGGAGAGAAGCCAGTCGTGGCTTGCGTGGCGTTGTTATACGCATATGTAACAAATGGAAGGATGGTGTCCCAATTAGAATGATCAGATGCCACGTACATTGCGAGCATATCCCCTAGCGTCTGGTTGAAACGTTCGGTGAGACCATCGGTCTGTGGGTGGTACGCCGTTGTGGTGCGGTGGATGGTGTGGCAGGCTGTGAGGAGGGCTTCTATAACTTCAGACAGAAAAACCCTTCCTCTGTCACTGAGTAGTACTGTAGGCGCTCCATGACGTAGAATGAAGTGCCGAAGGAGGAAAGAGGCAACTTCAGGCGCAGTTGCAGCTGGCAGTACTGCCGTCCCTGCATATCGGGTCAGGTGGTCAACAGCGACAACAACCCACCTGTTTCCAGCTGCCGTGCAAGGGAGAGGCCCATAGATGTCCATGCCGACGCGGTCGAAGGGTCGTTCTGGACATGGTAAAGGTTGTCGACGTCCAATTCCCTGGCGAGGTGGAGATTTGCGGCGTTGGCAGTGAACACAGGAGCGAACGAACTGACGAACGAAACTGTACATACCGCGCCAGTAGTACCGCAGGCGCAAACGGTGGTAGGTTTTGGGTACACCAGCATGGGCGCAGTGCGGCTCGTCGTGAAAATATGCGCATATTTCGGCACGTAGGTGGCGCGGAATTACTAGGAGCCACTTGCGACCTTCGGGTTGGTAGTTGCGTCGAAACAGCAGACCGTCACGATTGGCGAAGTGCGACGCTTGCCGGGGTAGATTTCGAGATGCCCCTTTTGCCGATGAGCCTGACAGGAATTTGAAAAGGGAGAAAATCCAGGCACTTTTCTTTTGGTCGGATGACATGGACTGTATCTCCAGTGGTGAGAGGTAACAATCGGTAGTCGAGAGTCGCTCACTTTCATGCGGGAACGGGGAGCGAGAAACGGCGTCAGCGTCATGGTGCTTCCGGCCTGACCGATAGGTAACGCGAATATCATATTCCTGGAGTCGCAAAGCCCAGCGTGCTAGGCGACCGGACGGATATTTTAGTGACGACAGCCAGCAAAGCGAGTGGTGGTCCGTAACAACCTCGACAGGGCAGCCGTAGAGTTACGGGCGGAACTTTGCAAGCGCCAAAACAACAGCTAAGCATTCTCGCTGTGTCACACAATAGTTGGTCTCGGCTTTTGTTAGCGTACGACTTGCGTAGGAGACCACATACGCGTCATAAGCTGCCTTCTGTTGTGCGAGAACTGCCCCCAAACAGACTCCGCTCGTAAACGGTGTGAATCTCGGCAGGGGCATCGGGATCGAAATGGCGCAGGATTGGCGGAGATGTGAGGAGATGACGCAGTTTAGTGAAAGCGTCGTCGCAAGCCGTTGACCACTCAGAGATACTGCCTTCCTTGCTGAGGAGCTGTGTCAGTGGCGCGATGAGAGATGCAAAGTTCCGTACGAAGCGGCGAAAATACGAACACAGCCCAATGAAGCTGCGAAGGGCCTTCACTGATGTCGGCTTCGGAAACTCTGCCACAGCACGCAACTTGGCAGGATCCGGCAGGACACCAGCTTTAAAGACAACGTGGCCGAGGATGGTAAAATGCCGGGCAGCAAAACGCCACTTCTTGAGGTTTAGCTGTTGTCCTGCGTTAGTTAAGCACGTCAAAATTCGCTCAAGTCGAATGAGATGTGTTGAAACCATCTGGAGAAAAGACCACAATATCATTCAGGTAACAAAGGCATGTCTGCCATTTGAGTCCACGGAGAATGTTGTCCATCATTCGCTCGAAGGTTGCAGGCGCAGTGCAGAGGCCAAACGGAATGACGTTAAACTTATAGAGGCCATCTGGAGTAACAAAGGCCGTTTTTGGACAATCAGCCTCCGCCATGGCGACCTGCCAATAACCTGACCGTAAGTCAATTAAAGAAAAAAACTCTGTGCCTTGGAGACAATCGAGGGCGTCATCGATTCTTGGCAAAGGATATACGTCTTTGCGGGTTATCTCGTCAAGCCGTCGGCAATCGACGGAAAATCGAATAGAACCGCCCTTCTTCTTGACAAGCACTACCGGTGACACCCATGGACTCGTGGATGGTCGAATCACACCACGTTGGAGCATGCCCTCGACTTGTTCGTCAATTACGCGGCGTTCAGTAGGAGAAACACGGTAGGGATGTTGTCGTAAGGGTGCGTGACTCCCGGTGTCGATAGTGTGTTCAACAGTGGTGGTACGCCCCAGGCCAGTATGGACAGAATCAAAAGATGTCCGAAATCGGTGCAGCAGTGCAAGAAGTTGGCCTCGTTGGGACGACGAAAGCTTGTCATCGACGGCGCGAAGAAAGACATCTGCACACGGTGGGGGTGTCACTGCTGCAGGAGTGCAGAGTCCACTGACATCAAGGGTTGTTAAATCATCCGGAAAATCCACAGCCACAACAGAAGCTACGGTCTCGACGTGGCCGACGCACTCTCCGCGTTGCAAGGTGCAGGGACATGAGCCGTAGTTAGAAAGGAGAAGTGTAGCCTGGCTGTTGCGGATTGGAAGCGGGGAGAAAGGAAGCGGAAGATTTCGTCACTGGCAGAACAGGGTAGAAGGCGTAAAGAGTACTGTCGCATTGGACCGAGATGGGCACGATAAAGAAGCAAGGACGGCGGAATGAGGAGTTATGCTAACTTCTTCCGCGAGGACCAGTTTTACGGCAGAAGAAGCGGGCGGGTCATCAGCGGTAGGATCCATGGACGGGAAGAGCTCTACTTCGGCACGGCCACAGTCGATTACAGCTCCATGTTGGGAAAGGAAGTCCCACCCCAGTATTACATCGTGGGAGCACGAAGGCAGGACAATGAACTGAATAACGTATAGGACGTATCGAATAACGGCACGGGCAGTGCACACGCCAAGTGGATCTATGGGATGAGCCGTAGCAGTCCTCACTAAGAACCCAAGGTGCGCCGTCGTGACCTTCTTTAGGCGGCGGCAGAGTTTGGCATCCATGACAGAAACGGCGGCTCCAGTGTCGACAAGGGCTAATATTTTGGCGCCATCTATGACAATACTAATGATGTTTGCGGGAGAGGCACGAGGTCTTGGGCAGATCGACGACGACGCAGTTCTTGCCTCCGGAACTGCGGCGCCTAGTTTTCCGCTTGCGTTGGGGCAGGACGACGACGCATGAGAGACAGCGAGCGTCGTTGAGGAGACGAAGGTCGGCGGCTGGCGAAGTCACGGCTTTCGGAGGGCATAGATGTCACCGGCGAATACGCACCGCTCTCCTGAATGAGTTGCGATGGGGCGCAGGAATAAGCCATGGGAGGGTTGCATCCAGTTGTCATACTGCGGCGGCAATAGCGGGCGACATGGACAGGAGCCCTGCATGCAAAGCAAATTGTACGATTGTCCAGCGTCCTCCAAGGGTTAGTGAGTTGCGGACCAGAGCATGCCGGGGGGCGTACAGTTACGCGGGCCTACAGAAAGACGGGGCTTTGATGTATGTACCTCGCTGCGACTTCAGCATAAGGTCGCCGTGGGATAGAGTCAAGAAAGGTTGGTAAAGCGGCCATCGGCATGGAGGGTATAGAATCGGCATAAGCCAGAGTTGTGGTGACTGGGGCTGTCGGCGTAGCGTCGGAATAGGGCACGGGGACGACAACAACACGAGTTGACAGCAGCGCAGTTGGAAGGGACTGAGCAACTTGTTGTCGGACAATGGTCCGGAGGTCAGGGCTGAGAGAAGATGTACACTCCGGAACGTTAGGCATTAGGGACAATTGACGAGCCACGTCCTCGCGCACAAACTGCTGGATTCACTGAAACAATGTACCGTCACTGTCATTAGCAGCCAAGCTGGACATAAACTGATCTTGTGCGACGGGTCGCCGAGTTAGAGCCCGCTGCCTACGCAGCTCGTTGAAACTCTGCCAAATGGTAACGACCTCTACCAGTGTTTGGGGGTTTTTCGCGGGAAGCATTTGGAAGGCATCGTCTTCGATGCCTTTCAGGATGTGCTTGATCTTGTCCGTTTCGAGCATGGCGCTGTCGATCCTCCTGCACAGATCTACGACGTCCTCGATGTACGAAATGAAGTTTTCACCACTTTTCTGTGCACGTTCGCGCAAGCGCTGCTCCGACCGGAATTTTCGTACAGCAGGGCGTCCAAATACTGCTTGGAAGTCGGCTTTAAATTCTGGCCACGTTTCAAGACGGGCTGCATTGTTCAGGAACCATTTCTCCACGAGCCCAGTCAAAGAAAAATTCCACGTTTATTGAGCTTGAGGCGGTTGTCCCAATTGTTATGAGTGCTCACCCGTTCAAACACGGCAAGCCAGTCGTCGACGTCCTGCTCATCGGTGCCGTTGTACTTAGGGAGGGCCCCGCTCACGGATCGCACCAGAGCAGACTGTGGGTGTTGGCGTAGGCGGCGGTTATCGTCGCGAGGCATTGTAGGAGGTTGAAGTGTCCGATTGCGGAGCTCCAGGGTAAGGAAACGGCTGCCGACGCGGGTCACACCCTCTCGACGATTGTGCGAAGGCCGATGAGGTGGGACGCTTGGGCCCAGGACGGGGAGGGACCCGCACACTCCACCAAAACTCTAAGGAGGATTTATTCCAAGGCCGAAGGACTGGTGAGCTCAGAGTCAGCTCCAGGAGTCAGGAGCACGAAGTCCGCTGTGTAGTGTTGACCGAGAGCAAAAGCGAGAGGCAGCTTCTTCTTCCTTTCAAGCGTTCTCGATGCGGCTGCTGTGTATTGTTGTCACTTGACGGCGATGATGATGCTCATACTGTTTCGGCACAGAGCCCTCTCATGGCGAGTGGAAAGTGCTTCCTATACTCCGGTTGCTCCTTCGTGAATTGCGCTGGCGACGGGCATCCTTACAGTTTATGTAAACGCCATGGTTCTATTTAATTCTTGTCGTTCGTCTGCACGACCTGATTTCACTAATTTTTTGTGTCCTCACTAGAGCTGCTTTCTGATGATGTGAATCCCTACCGATTCCCAGCACCTCGCATCTTACCCTCTTAAAAATGAAGTTTTCTGTTTTGGTTCCCTGAACTCCCCTTTAGTTGAATTTTCTTTTTAATTGACTGTAGGAAAGAAATTGTCCGTACACTATGTATATGTTATTGCAAACTGGAATGCAAGCACACGACTCCCGTCGGAGCCCATGTTATTTGCTTTAAAACTGTGCTTCACGAGTACACACCGGAATTTTAGGCACGAAAAATTACGGTTTTAGGCGCCTATAATAGGCACTGAAAAGTGTCATTTAGGCATTTATTGGCACCAAATATTGTCGTTTAGGCACATATAGGCCAAATTCGTATTTCCTTGAGCAGCATGTTGTGCGACAAATTTCTTTCTTGCAGTAAAAACTGCCGACAAGTATTGTAGAGTGGGAAAGTAATTTTATTTTATTCGTGAAAATAAGTCACACAGGACTTGCTATTTTAACCGATTTACGTGATGTGCAGGGCGATTAGACAGCAAAATAGAAGCTTAAAAGCAATGGCAAGCCACACCCATCGCAATTATTTGCGGCTTGCAGTTGTATCTCATTTGGGTGGATAATTGTGTGCGAAAAAAAAAACAACACTCAACGATCGCTGTAGTTCGAGTGGCATGCTTGTTCTTAGGGACGTTTCATGACCCGATTCCATCTGAAATATCATTATGTTTGGTGCTCAGGACCTTCGGCTGCTCTGTTAGCCCAGGGAATCTAGGAATGTTATGTCAGAGAGAATGGCAGATTGTCAGACAGGAATGTCTCTATCAGGAACCGGTTCTTCGAGGATGGTGGCGGGGAAGACCTGGACCTCCGAAATCAGCTCAGCATTCTTAGTCAGAGTGGCGCCCAAGCTCTCAGCTGCGGAAATCGTTATTGCTAACAGTGTGAAATAAGCCCAGAAATGTGCCAAGTAACGTTCATGTGTACCGTGCTGTAAACAATTTCGGCTGCAATGCTTTTGTCGTTTGCGATGCTGTTAGTAGCACCGGCGAGTGTATTTGTAGTAGTTTTCCGCCCTTAGCCGAGTTTTTAAGTCGTAAAAATGGGCTGTGGTCGAAGAGGGACAATCGGTAACTTCTGCTTGAAGACACAACTGCAAACCGAAGAAAGATCTTAATTGCAGGTATGTATTCGTTGACAGAGTAGAACGACCTGCTCAGCTCTTCACAGCACCATTGAATCCCATAGATTCATCGGTGCCGTGGTTTTTATTGCGTTAGCAATGGATGGGGCATATGGGCAAAAGTTCTCGCCGTTGGTCCGCGGACACAGCGCGTCAGAAGGACATAGAACAAAACAGCTCGTGTGGACAACGGTGACGTTGGTGAGGTTGGCTGCGGTTGGCTGCGTACGGGCCTCTGGCGGTTCGGTCGATGTGGCGAGGTCTAGGTGGCGGTAGCTTGTGCACGGTTTGCGTTTCTGGGCTATTTATTTATTTATTTATTTATTTATTTATTTATTTATTTATTTATTTATTTATTTATTGCAAACGGGGTGCGACAAACACTTCGTTGCGGGCCGCTGAAGCGAAAACAGTCCGTGCAGACCCCCGACTCGAAAAACCAAAAAAAGCATATACAACACAAAAAAAGGCATTTTTAGGGGCTAAAAAGCCCATATGAGCTTATACAGTCAAAATAGGCGCTAAAAAGCCCATATAGTCAGAATAGGCATTATAGGCATAATACAGTGTTACTTAAAATGCTCCCCTTCCCTTAGTTCATGCTTATATGTTAAATAGGCTTGATACGGATTTAAGGTCAAAATAGGCATTTTGCCCAAAGTTCCAATCTCTGTCCATGAGTTTCCTTCACACCTACCAGATAATACTTCCCATGATTAACTAGTCATTTGGACACACATTCTTCGTACTATTTGTTTCGAGATACTGCGAGTAAAGCATGAGTTGCTTCCATTTCCCATCACCACACGGCTCAGGGAGGAGCCCATGCATTGAAAGCAGGCAGTAAGAGCTAAAGCTTGAGTAGGTTGGTGCATAACTTTGAGAGTAGGGGGCAGCGCGATGAACGGGACGAATCGAAGACGAGATACACTCGATTGACGAGGCGCAGCCGCAGGGAATGCTAGCAAATAAATGTCATAGTTTTTTAAGTTGTGAATACCGACTAAAGTTTAATGACGTCTTTCTAATCCCCCACGCCGGCCTTTTCTGCCTCCACTCTCGAAATTACAGGACATTTACAGTAGATGTCTGTTTAATTCAATTCTATGTTCTCGTGTTCTCATTACGCACGCGCCATATGCTTGGCAGTGCGCGGCGTTTTCTGCCACCACAAACCTGCCGTAGGAGCCTATGGTATTTACTATAGACATGGGATTGACATTTATTCATAAAACCTACTGAAGTGAAACTCCCACGGTTATGTAGTCCTTTAAGAACACCATCGTCGTGCAATTTGTTCCACCATTATTCCAATAAAACGCGAGTTCCGGCTCTTTGGTATAACCACATACGTCTACAAGGAGTGCAGGTATCGACAGGACGCATAAATTCCAAACAGTGTACAACTGTCGGGTGAAGTAAACAATTACGAGTAGCACCGAAGAACTCAATGAGCACCGAAGAACTCAACTGACCAAAGCATCGCTGGTAGCTATCGCTTGTGCCATATAAAACGAAGTGCTTTTGGAAGCATTCGATCACTGTTCAAAGACAGCTGTAAAACGTAGAATGTTTCGGCTAGAAGGAAAAATAAGCCTCGAGATAGAAAAGTAAGCAGTGAGACATGAGTAATTGGCTACCCTCCATTCTGTGTTTGTACACCCCTGGTTTTCGACGCGTGGCATCGCTAAAGCCCATAAATAAGCATTTGACAGCACGGAAGGCTGCTGTACCAGGTCATTTCGCTCTTCAAACTCGCATGCGGAAGCAGAGCGAGATACTAGCACTGGGAAGAACGAGTGATTAGGTTACGAAGAAGATGTTTGTCGTTGTTCTCCTGACTCTCCTCAGCGTCCTTTCCTTGGGCACATCTTGCAAAGTGGATCATCGGGAAGGTAAACGTTTGAGCTGTTGGGCAACGCCCGCACCCGTTACAGTTTATAATAGGTGGACGAGCTTATGACTTTAATACCTTACATATCAAGAAAAAAATTTGGGTGTGAATAAAAAACGTTGGCTTTGGAATTGAACAGTTTAATAAATTTTAATGACCACTTATTCGGTAGAAAAGTTGGAAAAGATTTTCACGAACTGCGGGTAACTGTGTTTTGACCAGAAAAGATGCAGTTTACCGAAGTGCAATTTGGGTTTCATGCGGACGAACAATCTGTGGCTGATTTTAATGATAAATGTTTAGACTGTACTAAGAGCAAAATGAATCACTCTTCTCCGCATACCTAAAGATCTCAACGTGGCAAACATTTCTAGCAACGATTTTTCATTAAAAAGTGAGAAATTTACTTTTATTTATTGCAGTGGACCCCTCTGATATAGGGAGTTTGGCACTAGTTTAATAGTTTACACCGGGAGAAACAAAGAGCTGTAAGGTATGAAGTCAGTAGGAGGACAGAAGCCCGCATGGACGCTAAACACGTGTCAAAAATTAAGAACTCACAACAACCAGGAAAGAGGGAAAGAATACAAAATATTTTATACGCTTTCCAGGTCGTAAGTTTCTAAATAATGTTGGTGATGTGAAATACTTTTATGGTGACAAAACTTCATAAGAAGTGGTCAGGAAGCGTTAAATTAAGCCTCTTTGATAAGAATTTATTCAAGGCATCCGAAAACAGTCCGACAACCAGAAAAGTTCACTTCAGCTACTATGTCACTACAATATAATCGCTTGGTAATATACAGAAATACCTCCTAAATCACAGATTGGAGTGTTCGCTCACCTCCAATTGCCGTTCAAATTTCTGCAATGGTGTGAATATTTTTACAGTGTACTTAAACTGTCAGTAAACAAACTTATCTCGAAAAAACAACAAAGATGTTTTTTTTTTCTAATGATGTCGAATCCCCAATTTTCCAAGTGTTTTGTTACCGTGAATGTCCATTGGAACAACGAATGATAGCAACGTAGCAAAGCAGAGCCTGAATGGCGCAAAACTGCGCAAACGAAAGTTCGGCAAAGATAAAACAACAATATTCATGTGCTTTTGGTTTTGTGTTCACTCATTGTAAGAATACTCCTGTTTAACAAAAAGAGAATTTCTGCCTTCCTGGTTATAGGGACACCGAAGTGATATGTAAACATTGCGGGATTACCAGCGCAAATTGTAGTCCGGAGTCCCCAGGCCATGTTTCGACCACTCTGGGCGCGTTTACGCGATTTTATTTAGTAGAAAAATTAATTCGAAAATGCCGTGCTCCTCTCTTTACGCTCGCCCATTTTCTGTGGCGTTTTCGTGTGACGTCGGGAGGAGCCGAGCTCGCAATTGGCTGCGCTACTGCACGGCTCCCCGGCCCTCAGACAGTCAGTCGGCCCAGCGTTTCGTCCGCCGGCTGCCGACGGGTCGTCGCAATTCGTTCGCTCAGTTGAAATGAAGCCAGGACACGTTTGCGAATGGAAGAATGTGCCTTTCTTTACTTGGTTAGTTTGTACACTGTATCTAGCTCCAAGTCAAGGTCGCTTCACACAAGCGCTGCACAAGCGCACATGCGACGATTCGCTGACTGGTACGCCAGTAGGAAAATATAAGGCCTCTTGAAGGCGGGAGAAGAGTCAGCGAAGCAGTGTTGTACGGAACGGCGTTACAAGGAACGGCGTTCCTGGAACTAGTTCCTTTTGGAGGAACGGAGGAACGCCACCATTCCTTTAAGGGTCGGTGGAACTGTAACGGTAACTCGTTACGTTTTTGAAGGAACGGCAGGAACGGTGTTCCTGCCGTTACATCGCTAGGATTTGGCTGTTTTTGATGCCAAGGCTTGAATACACAAATCCACAAAGCGCCACTGCGTTTCTCTTCCTATGAGATGGTCAGTTTGCCCGACTTTCAGCCGTACGTGCTTCCTCGAAGGTCAAAGGCAGAAGAATAACCACGAAGCAGGCCGCAGCTTATGCTTGCTTTCATGCTGGTTGCTTACGCGGCGTTCGACGGGTGAATAGCGTAGCCGCGGGAATGCTTTTCACCCTTCATTGTTTGTCTGGGGAGGCCAGAATGCGCGTCTGGCCGATAGAATTGTTCCCTGGCGGGGAAAGAATAGAGAGTTTTAGCAGTCCGTCCGTTCTGTCGTATGCGTTGTTACTGGGTTGACCGGGACCCAGCTGGGCACTTGGGCATTCGTCGCGGTAGGGGGATTAGTCCCGCGGGCCTGCCTTTGCCATGTCCATGCCTCCGCACCCTTCCTACTCGCCCTTCCGCGCGCTCAGGAGCAGACCGGTCCCGACCAACCCGTTAACAACGTAGCCAACGAAACGGACGGACTGCTAAACGGGATCCGGACATTTCGGTGTCGGACATTTCTGCCCAGGACGTTTCGGTGCGGACATTTCTCTTTACGGACATTTTGGCGCGCGACGTCTTGTTCCAGACATTTTGAGTGAGGGGATGTCCCAGGCATTCTTGGAACATTTTAGCTTTAATATTGTAATTTCGTGACTTGATATGATTTTACGTTAGAGACTTGTGCTTGCGCCGCCGTTCGTGGAAACAAACGCTAAACCCTGGCGGAGCATTGCCACGTGAAACCCAATTTCTGTAGCAGATGGTAAAAAATAAAGTTGTTAATTTGTATCCGTTCAACCATTTTTTGTTATTTGAACATTCATGTGAACAACCCTAATAATTTAAGTATTACCAAAGCGCTTTCCTTTCACTTCACCCAACGGTGCAAGACGCTGCTGCTTTTAGACTATTCTTCTCCCCCCCCCCCCGCAAAACTTCCGCGAAAAAACAACAGAAAAACTAGGTCGATTAGGCGCGTGTGCATTTCGTTTTAATTATTCTTTTTATCAATCTCGCCTTCGTTGCATTCGGTGTCAGTTCTACTTAAAGGGCTACTGAAGCCCTTTTAAAACCGGGCAAAACTCTACTTTTTACAATTATTACATTGGTCAGTTTATGCCTGTAAAGTTTTTTTCGTCATTTTTAGCTTGGCGACAGCGGTATTCGTCATTAAAGTTGACCCTACGCCCCGCCCACTGCTCCCTGTCGCATCGCCGGAAGAGCGAGAAACTCAGAGGCAGCGACCGGAAGTAACGTCATATTCGGAAGACGGCCAGCGACGTGCGCCGCCGCTTCGCTGTGTCCCAGTTTTCTGGGCGAAGTTCCGAATTCAGCAGGCGTGTAATCTGCAGTTTATTAATCTTTATCGTGTAAAGTTGCTTCCGCGTCGATTTTTAACCGTAATGCTACTGTGTGATTCCCTAAAGCGACTCCTAGATACCAGAGCTTTCCTACCCGAGCGCCCGTGGCTACTACATTGCCTTCACGAGTAGTCGCGAGGCGGGCCGTGTCGTCGGGTGCTCTGTGCTTCACACGCGAAGCGACGAGTTCAAACAAATACGGAGGTACCCCAAGTTCCTGATCCATTATTACAAGGGAATTAGAAAATGTGTGGGACCATAGCGCTCTCGGCTTCCCGAACTTCTTGCTCGTTTTCCCGATCAACGTTGTTCGCTGTGACGATTGCTTAGCTGAATAGCTAGATTTTAAGAAGAAATCAAGCAACCTGAAAGCATGAAGCGTTTTCTGCGCGCGGAAGCGCTCCGCACACTTGGCGGTCGTGCATGCCCATACGGCGCACGAAACGGCTCGCACCGCGCATGCCGCGGCAGCGACCGCTCTTCGCTGCCGTCCAGCATCAATGCCGCCGCGAAAACCAAGGTAAACGTGCAAGAGAGGATGATAGTGCGGTGAAAAATTGTGCTAGGGATTGTCATCCAAGGTGATTTCGAAAGAGGTGATCGAATTTGTATCGCGATGTGGAGCGCCGACCGGTCGCGGAGGGTCATCGACGGCAACAAACGAACCTGCCCGAGCACGAGATGCGGCGAGAAGCCGATGGATGGCGTTACTTGTGCGCAAGAATGAGCACAGCACCGATCGCTGGAATGACTATCAACGTAGGAATAAGGTTCCACATGCGAGAAAAGGGATGATAGTGTGGTGAAAAACTGTGTTAAAGATAGTCATTCGCAATTGTAGAGATAGCGGAGACCATCTATCCCCCTTGGTGCTAAGCCTAAATTTCCCAACATCAGCAGCGATCTGTGCAACCTGAGCCGGCTGGAGCTGCTGGGTAAGGCGTTCTAAAGCTCATCGGGCACCGGCGTGCTGCGCTTGGGTTCCTCTACCTTTTGGGGGGCGACCAACGTTCGGTTCCCCTATTCTAAAACATGCGTATGTGAAGCAATGCCACGTTCCGCTGACCGGCCGAGCAGCGACCCGGCACCAGCACCTCTGCGCGACGCGGCAACCGGCGGCGGCCGCGCTGCCTGTGCGCATCGCAGGCCGCAGCACAGAGCTTGTTGCCGCCTGTCCAAATGTGAAAACAAAGTTCCACATTGGAGGATGGGGATGATGGTGGGTTGAAAAAATGTGCTAGGAATTGTGACTAGTGCTGCTTAAAAGCGGTGAACCAATATGTGCGCAACTTCCCTGCACTTGAGAAACAAGTGGGCCATGAGTCGCGTTTATACTTCCCTCAGGCTCTCCTATTCCAAGGAAAGATTGTGTGAGCCCTCCATTCACCAAAGGACCTTCTGACCCGCATCTGAACGGGAACAGAAGGAGATCTTCAGGCCGAGCGGTCACCGCAGCGCCGGCACTTCCGAATATGACGTCATCTGCCGCCAGCCAATCGCGAAAAGCAGCCAGGGCTCTCACCGCGCCCGCGGGCAGGGGTCGTTTGTTTTGACGAAAAAAGGTGGTTTGGGTGTATTTACACATAAAATAAACATGTTTTTCCAATTCAGCGTCAAGAAAACCATGATGTAATGCCCCCAACAAAATTTTTTTGAAAAGCTCTTTACCAGCCCTTTAGAACTAACAAACCAACGATGGCACTTACGGTGGCGTTACTTAGGGGAGGGGGAAGCTGAGCCCCACCGGCAATCATCCCCCTAAGTAGAGAGAGAGGGGTGTCACTCGTGCTTCACCATTGCGTCGACTGGACTTCGAAAACTTGAAGACGACTGTTGCCGCTCTATTACACTCGCCTATTCATTTTTTTGCTCCTTATAATGGGAGGAAGCGATGTGTACCTGGGGTGTCCATGATATGCGCGACTTGATGAGTTAATTCCCAAGGGGGCGACTGAAGGAGCAGAAAGAGCGATTCCTGGAGTGGGGGCGCCGTCGATATGACCGCGACGCGCGGAAGGGCGTAGCCAGCAAAGGATAGTGGCCATTGTGTTCTCAGCGGCTTTTGGGGTGGCTTTTTGTGTCACATTATAGAGGTTTCGTGCGCCCATGGGGAATGTAAAGCTTTTTCTCTGTTTTAAACGCGAAGTGTGCTATGTCATTATTCTCAATGTATCACCTAATTCCTGCAAAAGCCTCCACTAAGAGGCTAGCAGTGTGTTCTAAATAAAAAATAAAAAAATCCCTGCGGCGACGCTTCGGAGACCGTGAACTCCACCACGCCAGTAAGATTTTCAGGGGAAACCGAAAATAATATGGCTGAAAAAGACATCTGGTCGAGATTCGAGCGTACAGGCGGGAGGTGGGAGGGGGGGGGGGGGGGCGCTAGAACAAAGAATTAAAATGTGGTAAATGTAGGCTTGTAAATATTAAACGAAGGTTAATTGTCCCGAACACAATGAGTGGAATTTGCACGCACAACGGGTACGCGCTTAATAGCAGTTAGGACATTAGAACCTGCGGATGTTTTCCAAAAGGCCCGTGTTTCCTCCCCGGCAATATCCTAGACCAGTGTTCGCGAATTCATTTTAGCAAGGCAGCCCAGCCTACGTAATACTCTTCATAAGGTTTTCTTCATTCTGGGGGGCTAGGTAATGTTTGTTGCTTTTTGGATATGGAGAGTGTGCATGTAATTTATGTAATTTGAGGGTGTGTAATTTAAAAAAATACAAAAGAAGCGGTAGACCATCGTAAACACGGGTAATTGTCTTAGCTAAAAAAGAGCGAACATAAATATACAACCTGTCAAAAATGAAAAAAATTCTATCGGCTGCATAACAGGTGTCCCCAGGAAGAGCTATTAAACAAAAATATATAAATGTAGAATTTCTAAAAATACCTGGCAAAGATCGAACACGGCATCAATAAAAAAAATAAATTCATTGCTCCAGATTGTTGTCCATAACCCACGTTAAGCGGAAATAAAAATATAACGGCTGTCGCAAACAGGCAAGCACCGGATAATTTGGTCGCCAAAATGTTCGTACACCGAAATGTCCGTACACCGAAATGTGCGTGCACCGATACGCCCGTACACTGATATGTCCGTACACCGATATGTCCGTACACCGAAATTTCCGCACCGAAATGTCCTCGATCCGTCTGGAGTTTGTCCGGTGCTCCCTGAAAAAAATCGCCTGGGGGCATTTCTTTTGATTACCTTTATCTCCAGATAATCTGCGGCCGGTGGTGTTAATATTCATATTATATACGTAGTTCGATGTGAGTTTTAAATGTCGCCCTTAATTTCGACCCAGGATTATCCGATATTATATTTTAATATTAAAACCTAATTGTAACGGTAATATAACGACACGTTCCAATTTTCGAAGTGGAACTGGAACGTGTTCCTTTCGCAATAAAGGAACTTGTAACGGGAACTCGTTTCAAAGTTGGCAAGGAACGAGGAACGAGCTTTCGTTCCTATTTTGGAGGAACGTGTACAACACTGCAGCGAAGTCAATATAGGTACTAAGGGAATAAAATCAACTGATATTTTTACCGTACAGCATAAAACTAGTGTGCGGGAAGCACTTTGTTGTGCTGGCCGAACAAGCACAGCGGCCAGCAGCACGACTAAGCATCTGCGAACGCTTTTCCGTCTAAGAAATGCAATTGCTAGACGTGAGATATTGTGGAAACTTGGGGGATGCTTACTGCACGAGCGCAAAACAAGAAATAGTTCCTCTAAGCTGCTTGGAATGCTAAAACTAAATAAAAGTGTAAACTGGTTTATACATTATATACCTTATATTTCCAAGGTCGGCAGCGCTCGGCTATGGCCGAGTGGTTTGGAGCGCTAGGTATGTCATCGCAAGTGTTTTTGTAAGTCACACGTTCGAATCCCCGGGGTACGTGCTTCTTTTTTTTTAAGTTAACTTTTTCGTTTTCCGCCGATGCTTTCTATACTGAGTTCCCCTTTTTTTTGGGCCGCAACGTTCATTGCCCCACGAACTACTTCACAGAACGCGCGCGGGCTGGCACTGGCGCGCTAGCGAGTTCTCGTTGGCGTTCTGTTGCCATACACCGACTGCTTGCGGGCGGGGGGCACGGGCCCAGAATCAAAAACCCTTGGCCTGGCGCAAACCCCAGGGTTTTTTACGATACAGGCATGAGGGAGGCAAGCTCCAAATAGGGGGGAAAAACGCATGGCATTTGAGCGTCTGCGGGGACACGGAGGGCGTTCATGCACTACGTAGGCCTCGCTAGTGATTGCTACGATTCCAAGCCGTCCTGGGAGGCTTATCTTATGCATTTTACAGCGGACAACATGGCAGAAGCGCGGTACAATGATTACTGAGATATTGAGAATGCCCATCCAACAACGCCATCGGTTGTGTTTTACAGAACCGAAACCGAAACTTGTTTTTAATTGCTAACCTTGGGTATCGTCCAATCACGGTGCCCCCTCCTCCCACGTCACAGCCTTAGTTGGTGCGGCCCCCCGCAAACCGCGCATGGTAGTTTTTTCTTCTTTCGCGCTATGTAAAATAATTACCGATTTGCAACCGGAAAACGATGAAAAGTTTGCTAATTTGAGCCAGTCAAACCCCGTGCAAGAAAAAACGGGACCCTTTGGCAAATTCACTGCAGTGCCCCTTTAATCCCAAAGCTGTTTTTGAGCGCTCAGCCGTGACGTTTGGGGGTTTTTGTTTAATTCGCATTTTTGCCATGCGGGCAATTAAAGAAAAGATAAGACATTAGGTAGAATAAAAATACGGGTACAAAAGCACAAGTTAGTCAGGAAATTGATGACCCTGTACAAATATAAAGATGGGCATGGAGTCCGGTCTCGTGTAAAAAGTTCAGCAGCGACCTGCAGTAGCGGTCTTCGTGCACCCACCGGTTGAAGTCCCCCGGTTTATCCCACCGAAGACCAACCACTCTTAGCGCACTGTCCCGAGCTGTTCTGGTTCCTGTGCACGTCCACAAGAGATGATTGGCAATCAGCTTCAGTCGCCGAAGCCGGGACACTTGGGACATGTTTCCTGGGTCCTTCTGGTGCGGGTCTTCCAAGTCCAGGTGACTGAAGGTTGTGAGAGCCACCCCAGCCCAAAGCCTCCTCAGAGAAACTTCCCTCCACCCGGTGAAAGATTAGGGGGGGAGGGAGCAGACACACGGGGGAATTAGAGCACGTGTGTCCCTTCTCAGAAGAGATTGTCATGGCTAAAAAGGCGGGAGTGTGGATCACTAGGAAAAAGGGCTAGGGCGGATTCAGATTCAGGTGGGGCCGGAGAGTGCGAAAGATTGTCCGCTAATTCGTTGAAAAAATTGTTACCGTGCCCCTGTACCCAGTACACGGGTACCATTAGCTGTGCTGTCATGTGGAGGCTGTGAAATGTGCTTGGCAAATCAGGGGTCTTTTTCACTTGCTTTAGGTGCTTCACAGCACTGAGTGAGTCTGTGTATATATGGCGCCTCTTTGATCTTAGGGAGGGCACTTGCAGCTTTGATTGCGTCATATACAGCTGGAGTTCCAGTAGCAGCGGGTGTGGCGTGTCAGTGGAATAACAGCGCGAGCCTTTCAGTGCTGAGTGTGTGGAACTGACGAAAGCGTTCCATCCTCCGTGCGGGAAAAGGGCTGCGTCTCTGTACAATACACAGTAACCTTCAGGAACTGTGGTATCTGAGGTTGGCGCTGGCTGTTCACGGCGACAAAGCTTCGCTCGTCTTGTTGGTTTGTTATTGCTGTATAGCGCCATGGTGGAAGTTCGTCTATGGTTGAGGTCACGGGACGCTCTTTACAGAAATACGAATGGAGAGCTCCGACCATAGGTATGTAAAAACGCTTGAGCTTTCTTGCTTCTTCACGCTGATTTACAAGCTCCGGTATAGTATTGAGCTGAGCGTGCTCCTGCAAGATAGGAATCCGAGTGAGACGAGGAAAGTGCCGTGATGGTTCGCATAGCCTCTCTGTTGATAGCCTCAAGCCTCGCCCATTGTTTGTGCTGGTAAGTCTGTGAAACTGCGGCCTGGTAGAGTAAGCGCGGCTGGTAAAAACAGCGCGTACAATCGCCGATCCACCCTATCCGTGCGGGCTCCTCCACTCCGCGTGGCAATCCTGCGGATCAAGTGCAAGGTCGTCGAGGAGTCTTTCTTCTGTGCCTTTCGGAGCCAAATGGATACCTGAACCCGACTGGTGGATCCGAAGTCCCAGCACCCGCAGCTACTCCTTGGCTGGTATTGCGGCTTGAACCAATCTTAAGTTGACAGTTAGCCTTGGAGGCTAACTTCCTCCCCGCCTTATTAGCCACATTGTATCATAGCCAGACTTCTCAGCGGAAATTTCCAGGCCGGCTGATTCCGCAAAGGCATGGAAAACATCCAGGGCTTGCTGCAGATGACGACACTGCAAGCCGAGGTCTCGGTTTGTAGACCACAGTGTGACATCGTCAGCGTAGATGAGAAATTTCACACAAGGGATGTCTTGTAGCTTCCATGCCAATGGTGCAAACGCGATGTTGAACAGTAGAGGCGCTAGCACGGAACCTTGCGGTACCCCACGGTTCGATTCGAACAGGCCAACAGGCTTTCCTCCACTCGTACTGAAAACGTCCTTGAGCACAAAAAGGATTTACCACTTTGGTGACATGAAGGGGAAACCCCCCAAAAACTCCATGTTTCTAAGTATTGTTTTGTGTTCCACGTTGTCATAAGCCTTGGCAATGTCGGTAGCCACCACAGTTCGCACAAGGTGGCTGTGGGGTGAAACATGCAAAATATCGTCAGCCAGAACAGACAGGCCGTCCTCGGTACCCAGGGGGGAACCCAAATCTGAGCGGGATGATATTTTCTATTGTGCTCCAGCCACCAGGATAACCGAGTGGCCACTATTCGTTCAAATATCTTGCATATTGTAGGTGTAAAGGGAAATCGGGGAAGTGCAAATACCAGTGGGAGGTTTTCCCGGCTTGGGGATTGGCACTACCACTGAGTGTTTCCACTCGGGTGGAATGACACCTTTAGCCCATACATCATTCAATGAGTAGAGTAGTGCTTCCAAAGCCTCCCCCTCCAAGTTCTTGAACAGCTCATACGGGATTTCATCATACCCTGGAGAAGAGTGCGCCTTGGATTCTTCAATGGCCGCGATGAGCTCGGCCATCGTAATGGGTCGGTTATTCCTGAGACGTCCGATACATCAACACAGGGAGGGGCGGCCGGAGGTTGTCGGTAGTTCGGAAGAAAACTGACGGCCGCTCTGTCCGCAACACTCCTCGGGCTGATGTTGAGAGCCAGGCGAAGCTAGCTGATGGATCCATCACGCTGCCACCCCGCTCCATGGCGTGGAAGGTTCGCCATAAGGCCTTGTTTCCAGTACCAGAGCCAAGACCAGCGCACCAGTCATTCCACCGCGTCGTGACAACTGCTTCTCGTAGCGTCCGAGCTTGTGCTGCGATACGGTTTGGCCGTGACACGAGCGTAGAGTTGCGTGCGGTTGGCGATTAGCATGGAGCTCTGCTCGGCGGCGCTCTGCCCAGAGTTTAAGGAGGTGCATATCGGGAGTCGGCTGATCCTCATTCACTGTTGTATGTATAGTGCAGTCTTTGAGGACGGACTGCAGCGTAGAAATTGAGGTTCTCCGCAGTTAGCGAAAAAGCTCGTTCATCAGAGTGGACCTTGTCCCAGTGAACAATTCTGACCTGGCGACGAAGCTTTGCAACTTTTTCGCGTGCAGGCCAACCAAAATTGGCCAATGGTCGCTTCCCCGAGCATCTGGGCTCCGGATTCCAGGAAGGGTTCCCGGGGCCAAGCCACCACGTAAGGTCCGGTGCATGAGACCGAGTGTGAAGGGAACGGTGGTGCGGTAGAGTTAAGCAAGGAAAAGTTCATGTTCCGTGAATGTGTCGTGAACTTGTACTTCTCTTTTTAGTGTCGTGCTCGTATCCAGACAAAGTGTGTGGGGCGTTAAAGTCCCCTCCTACGGAGTATGGGAGTGCCTGGGTACGTTGCCACTAAGGTGTTGGAGCCAACCTAGGTTTAAGGCGTGCTCTGCCTGGCCTTCCATAAAAGGACACAGAAGGAGGGGTGTTTTGGCTGGGCGTGTTAAAACCGGAACCACCTCCTGATGTTGGTAACACCATTTCTGAAGGTTGATTGGTGTTTGAGGAACACTTCTAACGATGTATACTGTCGCTTTTCCAGGTGCATCACCACTGCGGTTATCCGGGATGGTAGGAGTATGATAACCGATGAAGTGGGGGAGAGGGCATAGTTTGTTTGACTCCTGTAAAAGGAGTGCCCACACTTGGAGTTTCCCGGGAGTGAATTTTGGTTTTTAGCTCTCCTAATTTGTTCGAAAGACCTCTACAGTTCCATTGTAGGATGACCGGTTGACGGCTGGACGGACACTTAGCCATGGCATAAGCTAGCTTGTATTAGTTGGGTTAGCTTCGATAGGGTTTCAAGTATAACGGTCCAGATAGCTGGATCAGAGGGGGTTGTCTTTTGAGCGTTGAGCCGAATCCGTAAAGGCACATTTTGCGTTCCTTGCAGTGAACGCGCTTCAGCGCGTTCTTTACGGAGAGCTGCTACGCGTGTCTTCCTTTGCCGCAGTGCCTCAAGCTGTTTAGATAGGTAGGCTATTTGAGTATCCAGGTCTTCGTCAACCGAAACAGCTTCATTAAACTCCCAGGAGTATTTGGGCGTTTGCTTTGGAGGTCTGTGATTTTTAGAAGCGGACCCCTTGAGAACATCCGAATACAAACCACCTGTTGCATCGGGTTCCCCAGGCTCTTCTACTGCAGAACCCTCAATGGGTTCCAGGACCTGGAATCGATTGTACATTGTAGCCCTTGGTGAACTGGTTTCCCGACGGCGAGCGCGGGCTGTGGCGCGCTGTTTAGTGGGGCACTTTGCCGATGTTATTTCATGGTCATCCGTCTTGCAAAGCCCGCAACGATAGCGTGGCTTGCCGTCGGAGTTTATTCTCTCTGTGTCCACAGTTGCCATCGGACAGTAGTTTTGCTGGTGACCTTGTTTAAAACAACGGTAGCAGTACATGGCTCGTGGCCGGAAAGGCTTTGGGTGCAGTACACAGCCATTGTAATAAAACCTTTCCGGTGTGGTAGAAGAACCTCGTACGGTGACTAGGTAAGTCCTGCTCTTACGCATACGTCGGACAGCCAGCACCTCATGCGCGGGGGACCGTAACACGTAGAATGGTCGCAGGGGAGTCATTTTCGTCAAGGTCATACAGGACGCAGCGCTGCACATTGGGCCCAGAGGCAAAGTAAGAGTGCACTGTCATGGTACCATCGGTGGAGATCGGATGCTGTAATATCACAGACCTTGTAAGCGTCATCCAGGCTGGCAAGGTGGACGGTTATTGTATTGGACACCTTATGGACCACAGAATCCCTGATAACCCTGGGTGCCTAGAGCACCGGTCTATCACTTGTTGAACTAATTTAACTGGGGATAGTGGTGACGTCAAACCTGGTGGTCGGTTTAATGTGAACCCGGAATGAGCGGTCGGGGGGTGGGGTTGGGTAAACAGCGGTACGAGAACTGCTGCAAGGAGGAGCGGGTGTGGTGGAAGCATCTGGGGTAGCCCTCACCTTCTTAGTGGGCGGCGTATTCTGTGCGGGGACCGTTGCGTGCTTTGCGCAGGCTGCTGGCAACTTTCACTTCCAGGCACAGAAGAATCGTAGTCCATCTCCTGGGTATGTCCGATGAGGTGGCGGGCTGTTGAAACCACGGGGTCTCTCATCAGTGTCTCCTGTTGTTGGGTCGACTGGATGTCGGAACAGCTTGGCTGGTTCAGTGACACTGAATCTTGCGTGCAGAGGGCGGCCGATGCCGGCACTTGCGTAGCGTTCATTGCTGCCGTCACCGGTGAGCCATCCGGGATGAGGGCATGCCCGGCCACACTAGGCCTAACCGCCAGGCTAGGTCTCCTTCGCCGACGCCGAAGCGGCGGAGGCGAATTTTTCGCGTCGTCAGTCGGTATACGTGACGGAAGCGTTCGCCTGGTGAGCTGATTGGTCCTGTGCGGACGAAATTTCTGTTTAGAGCGACAGAAAACTGCAGAAACCGAAGTAGCTACGTCTGCGGAGGTGGAGATTCTTCTTCTTCTGGTCAACTGAATCTTGCGAGCAGAGGTTTCAAGGATTCATTCCTTTTCACGAAGAACCAGAGTGCTGCGAAATATTTTTGCGCACCGTGGCACCCGTGACTACTACTCAGTTAAAAGCTGCAGCTAATGTGTCAACACTCCAAATACTGAAGTTTCTCGTCAATACTTAGATCAATTCAAATCAGCCCCGGTTCATTTTCTCTTTTTGAAAGCATACAAAAATCACACAAATGAGTGGTGTAGGTGCTTGCTTTACCACTAGGATGTTTCGGGCGCCCCTGCCATTTAAAACATTTTTCTTCCCTTTCCCATCTCGTTTCCACCTCCTGCCTTTCTCCTTCCCTCGCCTTCCCTCTGTCCCTCCCTTCTGACACTGCCTTAAAACCCCTGAATAATGGCTATCTTTCATCCTTTTATAATCTCGCCCCTTGGCCATTCTCCATCCAATACGGCTCATCTTCACCTTTACAGCCATCTCTATACTGAGGATTTTCTCGATCTGGCTCCAAACGTTTTTCTTAACACTGCCTTACCCTTACGTTTCACGCTCCGTGTCCTCCTTCTTCTTTTTCTTCGTCTTCTTCTTTGTTTCGCCTTACCTCCAATTCTTATTGTTTTTACCTTCAACCAGCCTTCTTTTAGCTGTGGTAACAAAATTAATCGTATTGCGATTTAATTCTGCTGATGAGGATGTCTTAATATCTGATCAATTTTTTACGGCTTCCAAGTTTTTTTCCAGGATGTCCTAGTATACGTAAGACTCGATAATTCTAAGTTTTGTTATGGGTTTGTTCAAAATTCTCCTACTTTAACCATTTAAAACACAATCCAGCAGGCTCAATACCTTGACTGGCTATGCCAGCTGAATGACATGGTTACCTTCTTGCAACCATTACCTTCTTGTAACACCGAATAATTTTCAAACGTACGAGGTTTTCTAGCGAATATGGGCTGGCAATGATAAGCACATATATTGGTTAGCGATTACTGAGCTTAAAATTACACGTCTACCTTTATTGAGGATGGTGGTGACCAGTCTATCTCACCGCCAACCTATAAACTAATTACCACCCCGTGTATTGTAATATTGTCAGTACGTAGAAGGGGTAACTTAAATTACGCAAACGATCACCCAGTTCAAGCAACCAGTAGTGGGGAGAGAGAGAGAAAAGCACTTTATTGGTGAGACACCGGGTTCAGATTGGGGGGGGGGGGTGGCCTCAGCCCAAATGGCTGAAGCGACCAGTAGTGCCCATTGCGTCAGGGTCCGTGAAACCACGAGGCAAAGCTACCCAAGGCCTGCTCCCCGTGGGTGGGGGTGGGCAGGGGGGGGGGCGGTTTGGGGTTCCCCGGGACCTCGCATATGGAGTGTTATAGCGTGTCAAGGTTGCGGCATCTCGGACACTCCGCGGAGAGGAAGAGGTGTGGGTGGGAGTGCTGTAATTCAGTGCGATGTGGGAAGGAGTGGGTTTGTAGAGTGCGCCACACCTGTGCTTCCTCTATCGTAAGTTCGACGTCGACTGCTCCATGCATAAGTCCAAGAGGAGTGCTCGCCCGGGGTATTAATGCTCGGGCCTGCTGATTACCCCCCTCGTTGGCTCCCACGCCAGTGTGAGCCGGGGTCCACAGCAACATCACGGGCTGGTCGGGAGGGTTTTTTTAGAAGAATTTTCAGTGCCGACGCTGAGATGTTGCCCTTCTCATAGTTGCGAAGCGCCTGCTGTGAATCCGATAGCACGACGGTCGGTTTTGGCGTCTTGAATATGGTCAGAGACAGGGCTGTTTCTTCTGCAGTGGTGGGGTTTGCCGTACACTGGACATATTCTGCGAAATGCCTAAGAAACAAAAAAAAATTTCAATATTTTATGGAAATGTGCAAAATGGTTTAATCAGGGGAAAGTTCTACAAAATAGTCTAACTAATATGCAAAAATCTGAACTATTTTATACGAATGTGCGAAAATGTCCAATGAGACGGAAGCCTTATCTTTCTAAAAAAACCGGCATTGTAAAAAGCAGACTTTTGCCTTTCCGTGTAAGCTGTGTCTTGCAGTATGATCACCCCAGTGGGCCGCGCGGGTCTTTAGATCGGGCACATAATTTTTTGGGTCAAACGCCGATGACGATGTTGACGTCAAGATGATGGGGCGCCAAAAATATGGCGGATGACCATTTAGGAAGGCGGCCACCATTCGAGCGGTATGTGGCAGTACTGCATTTCGTCTTGAATATTTATATGGTGTTGGCATAACACAGTGAAAAAACGATTGCTACAAGCCGAGTGCTTAGAAACAACGATCAAGAACCTATACAGTAGACTCCGGTAATGACTAACTTGGTTAAGACGAACTCCACTTTTAGCACTAGCAACACTTTTTTCTCCTGTTATGCGGACAAGGCAAAGAAACGCCTTTTAAGACGAATTTCTGATACTGCGAACATATAGTTACGGTCCCTTCGAGTTTCTCTTAACGGGAGTCTACTGTATATTAAAAGAGACCATCATAAGTAGGCGAGTGTTTTTTAAGTTGATTGCTACCAAAAACTTCAGGCGAAATTAAAACCGGCAAAATTTTACCTCTACTCTTGTACGTGAATCATAACATGAAGCTCTTTTTTTAAAAAGTATCTGGGCTAAGTCAGCACAGATAGATCTCAGGTTCATCAAACCAGTTTAACGTCCCGTATATTGTGTAGGAAAATATAGATTTCCTTTAAATTTGGGCCCTTAATGAACAAAAAATTTTTGGGGAAAATATGAAATCCGATGAACTATTATACGTCGTATTTCTACCGAAGCCTATGCATTGTGCAGATCTGAGCAAATTTTTCTAGTGGAAACCACACCCCGTTGTCCGTTTTATTTTATTGCAAATGTATTGTGGTGGAGTAAAAGCAGGACAAGCAGTCTGAACACCTTCTCTGTGCTATTTCTCCTAGTGTACTCATCTTCCTTTAGCTCTACTTTAGCCATGTCACATGTACTCTTTTTAAACCTCGCCCCAATCAATTGCTTCATCCACATTTTAGCTATGGTGTACGCGACCCGTGTTGGGCGAGCTTCACAAAAAGTTTTCCGGGACTGTATTCCCATGCTCATTAAAGTGAAGCCTCCGGCCCCCAACGATCTGGCTTCTAGGGTAAGTGCACAAATTTTGTTGCAACTATTTAGCAATGTAGTGCGTAACAGGTAAAAAAATTAGTGCCCCTTCATTCTGTGGAAATGGATGACCTGCGGAGTGGAATGTACTCGACGGAGCGCAGGAAAGAAACCACGTTTGTTTGTATTTTGCGAATGAGCATGCTTCCTAGCTATTCAGCTGAATTAAACTTGGAAAGACTTGAGCTTTGCTCTAGCCATCGAACATTGGGCTGTCTTATTCCCTCTCTTCGTCGTATGCACCGTAGTGTCTGTGTAATATGCGACCCAATCCCCTCGAGCAGTGAGGACACCAGACAAGTCGCCTCGACTCCGAGTTCCCCCCCCCCCCCTTACGCTGGGTAATCGCTATCTACGCCATCGAGAGGTGCCCCTTGGTAACCGGCAAGTTATGCGGATCAGCTGGACACCAGGATATCGGTTATCGAACCACCAGAAGGTTAGTTCGGAGTACCTGAAATCCAAACCCCGCCGTCGGCTTCGGTAGGCCGGATCAGGCCTAGCACCCTGGGTTGCCTCATCGTCGCCGCCGCTGCTGCGCTCGTGCACCGGCCGCTCTGGCGCGTGCATGGCCGCTGCGTAATACCCAGTCATGAAGAACACCGTGGAAGGGAAGAAATGGACCCCGCCGAATTCGAACGACCAGGCTGGGCAACCATCAGGCACCGGCAGCATGTCCTATGCGCGGCTGCTCAGGCAACGGCGCAGCAAGTAAGTCCTCCCGAACTCAACTCCAAGAAGTAATCCCGCCTCAAGTGACCGGTTCAGCGGACACCACCGGCAACGCCACTCCCCGCATTCTTTTCCTTCGTCTTCTTCTTTGATTCGCCGTACATCCAATTCTTATTGATTTTACCTTCAACCAGCCTTCTTTTAGCTGTGGTAACAAACTTATTCGTATTGCGATTTTATTCTGCTGATGAGGATGTCCTAATTTATGATGAATTTTTTACCGCTTCCAAATTTTTTTCTAGGATGTCCTAGTATACGTAAGCGCGGTAATTATAAGTTTTCTTATAGGTTTTTTCGAAATTCTCCTACTTGAACGATTTAAAATAAAATCCAGCGGGATCAATAGCTTGAGTGGCCATGCCGGCTGCATAACAGACCTCCACTCCATCGACTGATTGACATGGTTGCCTTCTTGCAACAATTACCCCGCGGAATATTCAAAAGTACGAGGTTTTCTAGCGAATACGGGCTGGCAGTGATAAGCACATACATTGGTTAGCGATTACTGAGCCTAAAATTACACGTCTACCTTTATTTAGGATGGTGGTGATCAGTTTGTCTCCCCGTCAACGCATAAACTGATTACCACCCCGTGTATTGTAATATTGTGAGTACGTAGAAGGGGTAACCTAAATTACCCACCCGATCACCCAGTTCAAGGAACCAGTACTGGACAGGTTCTGCGAAATGCCTAAGAAACAAAATTTTGAATATTGCCGCGAACCATGCATTGGGTTTATTTATTTGTGTTTTGCTTTTACCGCACGGCTGCGCCGGTCTATGTTATCTCTGTGCCAAGGGAAGCGCGTGTTCCATTCTTTCTTTCTGTGCCGCATGTGTTATCTGTTCTGATAGGGAGAGCATTCCGATCTAACGTGAACAGCCCGGAATAATCTTCTTGGATCTACAATGTTCTGGATGCGAATCGACGGTTCGAGAACCACGCGTGCCGAAAGATAAAAAGCCGGCAGAGCAGACGCCGGAGGATTCCATTCTGCAACGTTCGCCGACGCACGTCACTTTGTTGACCACTGTTTCGCCGCCTCTGTATTCTTTTGAGTGGTTAGAGAAGCACAAGTTCGCTCCAATAAACTTTTTTCTTTTCCAAAACAACTGCGTCGTCCCTGGCTTCGTGACATCTGGTGGAGGTGCTGGGTAGCACCCTTCATGCCCACTACAACCTCTGAAAGCCGCCAAGCCAGTCCAACAAGAGCCAGCCTCCGCCGGCAAGATTTACCACCCGAGTTTGGTCTGCTACCGGAGAAAGCGAAGAAGAAAGACGTCTCAACCAGCACCATGGTCAACCAAGCCGATCGTCCCGTCGTTCTGCAGCATCCACGGGATCCGCCATCATTCCGAGGAGCCCCCGCAGAAGACCCAGAAGAATGGTTGGAGAAACAGGAGCGCGTCCGGAAATTCAACAGGTGGGACGATGCAGAAACCTTCCGGCATGTTTTCTTTTACTGGGAAGATTCGGCTCGCACTTGGTTCGAGAACCACGGGAGCCCCTTGACAAACTGGGCTCAGTTCAAAAGCGAGTTCCTGAAGACCTTTACTACCGTGGTCAGAAAAGGACGCACAGCGCTTTTGCTGGAAACTCGAACGCAGCACCCCAACGAAGGGGTCATGATCTTCGTCGAGGAGATGAAGCGACTTTTTCGCCGTGCAGACCCAGAAATGACGGAAGAAACGAAACTACGGTTTCTGAAGCGAGGTGTGAAGCAAGAGCTCTTCGCGTGCCTTGTTCGCAACCCCCCCCCCCCCCAAGACCGTGTCCGAATTCGCGTCTTAGGCCGCCGCGATGGAGAAGACGCTCGAAATCCGAACGAGGCAGTACGACCGCCCAATCAATTCGCTGGTTTCGAAGACGATTGGTGCCGGCGCTATTAACTCCGACTCACTACGCGACACCATCCGTGCAGTGGTGAGGGAGGAGCTGCGGAAACTTTTCCCGAAGAAGACGCCACACCTTCAAGTCGCTTCCCTGACTGACGTGATCCGGGAAGAAGTACAGCAGGCTTTGGGAACTTCTATGCCGTCCGAAGCACCCCCCGAGCCAGAGGCTATGACCTACTCCGCGCCTGTTTGTCGACACCGCCCTGTTCCAACACGTCGTCAAGAGGCCCCGCCCTACCGCCGCCCACTGTCGCCCGCCGGACCCCCTGTAGTACGAAACCAGACGCCGAGGAAGACTGACGTATGGCGAACACCGGATAATGGTCCTCTGTGCTACCACTGCGTAGAGGCCGACCACGTCTACCATCGCTGCCCATACCAGAGACTCAGACTTCGTGGTTTCTCCGTCGACGCACCACGCCCCCAACCCGGCCAGCGGCCATCTAACATTGAAGAATACCTGTCCAACACCAGCCCTGGACCAGCCCGTTTCAACCGTTCGCCATCGCACTACCCGTACCAGTCGCTGGACCGCCGTAGCAGTGCTGACTTCGCCCGTGGAAGGTCCCCCAGCCCACGCGGGGGAAACTAAAGGCTGCAACTTCTGGAGGTGAAGTTGCACAACGGCGGAAAACCGAAAACCCTTCAACGACGCAATGATTCGCCGAAGACTGTGACTTACGACATGCCCTCATCCCGACGACCGGACCTAACTATGACGTGACTCCTGAACACGACGACAGCCACACCGCGGGACGCGTACTTGACATGACCAAACCTGCCGCTGAGACGACGACAAGGACGACGCACAGTAGCCGACCGTCAACACGCACTAGCCGAGATGCGACGCCCCGACGCACCCGGAACTCGAGGAAGGCAGCGTCCGACGTCCAGTTGTCCATCGACGGCTTTGACATAGTCGCCCTCATCGACACGGGAGCCGACTACTCGGTGGCGAGCGGGTCATCCGCGTCTAAGCTGAAGAAAGTTACGACAAGTTGGGACGGTCCGCATATACGCACAGCAGGAGGCCACCTCGTAACGCCAAGTGGAACGTGCACATCCCGCGTCACCATAGACGGCATCACGTAACCTGCTGCGTTCGTAATTTTACTTAACTGCTCCCGCGACGTAATGCTTGGAATGGACTTTTTGACGGACAACGGCGCAATAATTGATCTCCAGACCAAATCGATAAATTTTTCCTCTGATCACTCTACGACGCCGCCACTGAACCCCGATCACCGTGCTGCTGTAAGGATCGCCGACGATCACGTCACCCTGCCACCCCGCGTAAGCTTGATGATCGCCGTCTACTGTGAAGATGCTGCTCCTAACATCGACGCTATCGCAGAGGGTGACCGAAGGTTGCTTCTCAACCGCGGTGTCTCCGTCGCAAGAGGCATTGCGCACTTTAAACAATGCAAATCCCATGTTTTGGTCACCAATTTCACCCCAGGAGTTCGAGCATCTAAACAAGGGCGCTGCAATTGCGTTCCTGGAAGAAACGCAAGAAGCAAGTCAAGTGATCGCGGTCGCTAACTTTGAATGCGCAAGCGCAGATGCTTCCAAGCCGCCGCCACCTTTCGACCTGAACACGGCGCTGCGTCAAGAAAATCGGGACAGATTACTAGATTTGCTCCGTCGCTACAGCGAGCGTTTTTCGGCAAACTGAAATTTACGTCAGACACCCCTAGCGAAGCACCGAATTATTATCGAAGATGGAGCCCGACCTACCCGACAGTCACCGTACCGCGTCTCTTCACACGAGCGGGAAGCCATCTGGACTCAAGTCGACGACATGCTCAGCGACGACATAATACAGCCGTCTTTTTTCTTCACGAGTACCACCGGCGCAGTCCGTGGGCTGCGCCGGTCGTACTCGCGAAGAAAAAAGACGGCAAATTAAGGTTCTGCATTGACTACCGGCGACTGAACAAAATCACCAAAAAGGACGTGTACACCCTGCCACGAATCGACGACGCCCTCGACCACCTTTGCCATGCGAAGTACTTCTCACCGATGGATCTGAAGACCGGCTACTGGCAAATTGAAGTGGACGAGAGAGACCGAGAGAAGACTGCATTTATAACCCCGGATGGCCTATACGAGTTCAAGGTGACGCCTTTCGGGCTGTGCACGGCGCCAGCAACGTTTCAACGAGTCATGGACACGGTGCTAGCTGGCCTTAAGTGGCTCACCTGCCTCGTTTACCTCGACGACGTTGTCGTATTCACCCGGACTTTCGCTGAACACCTCGCAAGGTTGGAGTCTGTACTCGAGGCCATTCGTACGTTGGGGCTAAGGCTGAAGCCTGAAAAGTGCCATTTCGCGTAAGAGGAACTCACGTTCTTGGGCCACGTCGTCAACGGCGCGGGAGTCCTGCCTGACCCAGAAAAAACTTCAGCCGTTGCGAACTTCCCAAGGCCAAAAACAAGAAGGGCGTGCGAAGATTTCTCGGACTGAGCGCATACTGCCTGCTCTTCGACGCCAACTTCGCACGCATTGCAGAGCCACTCACGCGCTTGACCAAAGGTAGCAGCCCTTTCAGCTGGGACAACGACCAAGAAAAAGCATTCGGCGAACTGAAAAAACGCCTGCAAAGCCCGCCCGTGCTCGCTCATTTCGACGAAAACGCCGAAACAGAAATACACACGGACGCCAGTGATATAGGGTTGGGTGCTGTCCTCGTCCAAAAACAAAGCGGGTGCGGAAAGGTAATCACCTATGCCAGCCGTGGTCAGCCGAAGGAGGAGAAAAACTACTCTGCCTCTGAGAAAGAGTGCCTAGCAATTATATGGGCGATTTCAAAATTTCGCCCATACGTGTATGGAAGACCATTCAAGGTTGTGACAGAGCACCACGCGCTGTGTTGGCTCGCCAATTTGAAGGACCCCTCTGGCCGTCTTGGGCGGTGGAGCTTGCGCCTGCAGGAGTTCGACGTTACAGTCGTTTATAAATCCGGCAGGAAACACTCCGACGCCGACTGCCTATCCCGCGCCCCCGTGGACCCACCAGCACAAGACTCCGATTAAGATGGCGCGTTCTTCAGAATCGTGACGGAGAGCGACCTAGCCGCCTAGCAGCGTGCCGACCCTGACTTACGCGTTATAATCGACTACATCGAGGGATGCAACGTCACCGTACCTAGAACAATCAAACGCAGCTTACCAGCATTCAGCCTGAAAAACTCCGTCCTCGTGAAGAAGAATTTCAGCCCCGGAACGAGAACGAATTACCTTCTTGTCATCCCCGCATACCTTCGTGACGAAATTTTGGAAGCTTGCCACGACGACCCGTCTTCCGGACATCTCGGCACACCCCGCACAATTGGGAAAATCAAGGCGAAGTACTACTGGCCCCGCCTTACATCCGACGTCACCCACTACGTCCGGAGCTGCCGTGACTGTCAGCGACGAAAAACGCCACCGCCAAGACCCGCCGGACTTCTGCAGCCGATAGCCGTCCCATCAAGGCCCTTCCAACAGATTGGAATGGACCTTCTGGGCCCGTTCCCTACGTCACGATCCGAGAACAATTGGATTGTCGTAGCAACAGACTACATGACGCGCTACGCGAAGACCGCCGCTCTTGCGAGGGGGACTGCACAATAAGTCGCCAAGTTTTTCATAAGACAAGTTGTGCTGCGACATAGAGCCCCTGAAGTCCTAATTACGGACCGCGGAACGGCCTTTACTGCGGAGCTCATGCAAGGAATTTTACGCTACAGCAACATGGATCACCGAAGAACGACTGCGTACCACCCCTAAACAAACGGACTAACGGAACGTTTGAACAAGACGATTGCGGATATGCTGTCCATGTACGTCGACGTTGACCATAAGACTTGGGATGAAGTGCTCTCGTATGTCACGTTTGCGTTCAACACGGCTATCCAAGAAACCACGCAGATGACACCGCTCGAGCTCGTCTACGGAAGACTTCCGACTACAATTCTTGACGCCATGCTGCCTCAGGTAGAAGACGACGACCTGAACGACGACGTCCAAGGATGCCTTCAGCGTGCGGAGGAGGCGCGCCAGCTCGCTCGAGTTCGTATAACGGACCAGCAGCTGGTGGATGCCGGCCGCTACAACCTCCGACGCCGAGCCGCCGAATACCTCCCAGGCGATCGCGTGTGGGTTTGGACTCCCATCCGACGACGCGGACTGATTGAGAAACTTCGCGACGCCATTTCGGGCCCTACAAGATTATTCGACGTGTTGGCCAACTTACCTACGAAGTGATCCCCGATGGTGACTCCGGCGCATCACGACGACACACGCGGCCCGAAGTCGTCCACGTGGTTCGCTTAAAACCTTTCTACAGACGATGACAAACTTTTATTTTTATTTGTTCGGACTGTCGCTTATGTTAGCATCGGGTCGATGCACTCTTAGAGGGGGGGGGTAATGCCGCGAACCATGCATTGGGTTTATTTATTTGTGTTTTGCTTTTACCGCACGGCTGCGCCGGTCTATGTTATCTCTGTGCCAAGGGAAGCGCGTGTTCCATTCTTTCTTTCTGTGCCGCATGTGTTATCTGTTCTGATAGGGAGAGCATTCCGATCTAACGTGAACAGCCCGGAATAATCTTCTTGGATCTACAATGTTCTGGATGCGAATCGACGGTTCGAGAACCACGCGTGCCGAAAGATAAAAAGCCGGCAGAGCAGACGCCGGAGGATTCCATTCTGCGACGTTCACCGACGCACGTCACTTTGTTGACCGCTGCTTCGCCGCCTCTGTATTCTTTTGAGTTGTTAGAGGAGCACAAGTTCGCTCCAATAAACTTGTTTCTTTTCCAAAACAACTGTGTCGTCCCTGGCTTCGTAACAATATTTTAATGTGCAACAATGTTTAATCAGGGGAAATGTTCTACAAAATAGTCTAACATTTATGCAAAAATCTGAAATATTTTATACGAATGTGCAAAAATATCGAATGATGCGAAAGCTTTATCTTTATCACAAAAACCGGCATTGTAAAAAGAAGACTTTTGCTTTTCCGTGTAAGCTGTGTCTTCCAGTATAATCACCCCAGTGTGCCGCGCGGGTCTTTAGATCGGGCATATAATTTTTTGGGTCAAACGCCGATGACAATGTTGACGTCAAGATGATGGGGCGCTAAAAATATGGCGGTTGACCATTTAGGAATGCGGCCACCACCCGAGCAGTATGTGGCAGTACTGCCTTTCGTCTTCAATATTTCTATGGCGTTGCATTAACAGTGAAAAAATGATTGCTAGAAGCCGAGTGCTTTGAAACAACGATCAAGAACCCATACAGTAGACTCCGGAAATGACTAACTTGGTTAGGACGAACTCCATTGTTAAAACGAACAACACTTTTTTGTCTTATAATGTGGACAAGGCAAAGAAACTCCTGTTATGACAAATTTCTGATACTGCAAACATATAGTTACGGTCCCTTCGAGTTTCTCTGTAGGGGAGTCTACTGTATATTAAACTAGACCATCATAAATAGGCTAGTGTTTGTTATGTTGATTGCTACCAAAATTTTTTGGCGAAGTTCAAACCTACAAACTTTAACTCTACTCTTGTACGTAAATTATAACATGAAGCTCCTTTTTTTAAAAATAATCTGGGCTAAATCAGCACAGATTGATCTCAGGTTCGTCGTACCAGTTTAACGTCCCGTATATTGTGTAGGAAAATATAGATTTCCTAACTTGGCCGTGTAAGTGAGCAAAAAAGTTTTAGGAAGATATGTAGTCCGATGAACTATTATACGTCGTATTTCTACCGAAGCCTATGCATTGTGCCGATCTGAGCAAATTGTTCTAGTGAGAACCACACCCCGTTGTCCGTTTTCTTTTATTGCAAATGTATTGTGGTGGAGTAAACGCGGAAATAGCAGTCTGAACGCCTTCTCTGTGCTATTTCTCCTACTGTACTCATCTTCCTTTAGCTCTACTTTAGCCACGTCACATGTACTCTTTTTAAACCTTGCCCCAATCCATTGCTTCATCCCCATTTTAGCTGTGCTGCACGCGACCCGTGTTGGGCGAGCTTCACAAAAAGTTTTCCGGGACTGTATTCCTATGCTCATTAAAGTGAAGCCTCCTGCCCCCAACGATCTGGCTTCTAGGGTAAGTGCTCAAATTTTGTTGCAACTATTTAGCAATGTAGTGCGTAAAAGGTTAAAAAATTAGTGCCCGTCCATTCTGTGGAAATGAATGACCTGCTGAGTGGAATGCACTCGGCAGAGTGCAGGAAAGAAACCACGTTTGTTTGTATTTTGCGAGTGAGCATGCTTCCTAGCTATTCAGCTGAATTAAACTTGGAAAGCCTTGAGCTTTACTCTAGCCATCGAACATTAGGCTGTCTTATTCCCTCTCTTCGTCGTATGCACCGTAGTGTCTGTGTAATATACGATCCAATACCCTCGAGCAGTGAAGACACCAGACAAGCCCCGTCGACTCCGAGTTTCGCCCCCCCCCCCCCCCACCTTACGCTAGGTAATCGCTATCTACGCAATCGAGAGGTGCCCCTTGGTAACCGGCAAGTTACGCGGATCAGCTGGACACCCGGATATCGGTCATCGAACCACCAAGGAAGGTTAGTTCGGAGTACCTGAAATCCTTACACACGCCGTCGGCTTCGATAGGCCTGATCAGGCCATAGCACCCTGGGTTGCCTCATCGTCGCCGCCGCTGCTGCGCTCGTGCACCAGGCCGCTCTGGCGCGTGCATGGCCACTGCGTAATACCCAGTCATGAAGAACACCGTGGAAGGGAAGAAAATGGACACCGCCTAATTCGAACGACCAGGCTGGGCAACCATCAGGCACCGGCCAGCATGTCCTATGCGCGGCTGCTCAGGCAACGGCGCAGCAAGTAAGTCCTCCCGAACTCAACTCCAAGAAGTAATCCCGCCTCTAAGGACCGGTTCAGCGGACACCACCGGCAACGCCACTCCCCGCCACTGATATCAAGATTGTCCTACGTCCCCTGAGACGGCCCTGGCCCTTGCGTCACTAGCCCAGGCTTCACTCTCCGACGCAATACAGGTTCAAGCTCACGTTGTGCTGAAACCGTGAGGACCAAGTTCGAGTGCAGCAAACCGCTAACTACCTCGTCATTAGCACCCCATCGGGAGAAACGTGCCCACAAGTACGCAAGTATGACCTCCTTGACGGTCCGAGGGGAAGCAATACGAGGTCTCTGCTCACGTAGCAGCTGCGGCTAACAGCGTAGTCGGGGTCATATTTAATATCCCAGAAGACGACACGCACTGAGAAAGTGCTCGACAGCTTATATAGGTACATACAGGACCTCCACATTCTTGACGCCAAGCGACCGAACTCGTCAAACATAGCCCCTGATCCTGTTTGATGGTCAAAAAGTCCCCCTTTTAGATTCGGTATCAGTCTTCTCTCTTACCGATGCAAGCCGTTTCGCCGCAACACAGAAGCGTGCTATGCCTGCTGGTCTACGGGACACCGACAAGATGTGTGCTTATAATGCTCAAGTCACCCTTCCGCTGCCCCGGTTGGGGCACCGCTAACCCCGCCGAACCCCACGACTGCTTCCCACGATGTACGGTCTGTGAAGGCCCTCACATCACCGGATCGGCTGACTGCCCACGTCGATATCAACCACTGACGGTGGGCACCTACGTACGCCCAAATCATCACAACGAGTGGCTCCAGCCTTATCGACACATGGAACAAGTTGTTAGAAGAGAATTCCCACCCCTGCAGCAAGCCGGAGCCTCCGGCCGCCAAGGTCTCCTCCAATGGATCTACCATCAAGCCACCAGCCGGCCAACCACAAGAACTTCATGCCAAGCGTAAGCACGCGCCTACAGGTGAACAACAAGCCACCCCGCCACGACCAGGTGAGCTGCACGGTAGCGCCTGCCCACTTCTCGTCAATCAGTCCCACAACCTCCTCCCCTTAGCCCCTCACTGGATATCCTTCAGGAACCCAATGCTATCCGGGCTGCCATATCCCTGCTCCACCAAGAGAAACGCTGCTCTGCGACAGGAAAACCAAGCTCTAAATTCACTAATATCCCCTAGGCAACAGGATCCCACTTCTCCCAACCCTCCTCCCCCTAATCTCAAGGCGGCCTCAGACGACTCGCCCTCCTCTGAATCTCCCCTTACACCAGAAGAACAAATACAAAACCAAATTACTGAGGTTGAGGTCTCCTGTAAGCAGGCGCTGAAGAAGCCAAAAGCCGAATGCTCGAATATTCACCAAGACCTGCGATCCGGCATATCCAATGTCCATGCTAACGTAGATGACTTACGTTTAGAATTGCGCAACAGCGTTCAAGAGCTCGTGAACAAAATTAATACCCTCTGCAATACTAATCTGCTCCTCACCCTTAATTATGACATCCTAAAGGAATAGGAAGGACCCGCAGCCCATTCGGGTCTGGCAGTGGAATTGCAGGGGGTATCGGCAAAAACGACAAGCCCTGCAACTTCTAACTCAGGAAACGGAAACCCCCCCTACAGTAATCGCGTTACAAGAAGTAGGCTCGTTAGTGTAAGCTCCCTGTCTATAAGGCATTTCAGAATAACGCCAACCTCAACCTCACAACAGCGGTACCAGTTTATCGCAATATTCCTGCTGAACGCAGTCAGTTTGATGGCATCGCTGTTCCTCACGATCTGGTGACTCTCTTTCCGAGCAAAAGAGACGCTGAGCGGCTGTACATCCTCAATGGGTACCACAGTCCGAAGGCAACAGGGCATATATTTCATCTCATCTTCTCTTTTTGCAAAACAGACCACAGGACCCCATGCGCTTATCATAGTAAGCGACTTAAAGCACCACATACAGCCTGGGGATATCACCATTGTACACGCAAGGGACACACTTCTCTTGGATCAGATTTCAAGCACATCGTCTTACTATTAGAGTCGAACCCGTCGATTCCAACTAGGATAGGCAATAGCGTGCAGCGTGACTCATCACAAGATCTCACTCTCACTTATCAAGTCAAAACACGCATGTTGGGCCTCCACTCACTGAACCATCTTAGGAAGTGATCATTTCATCATCCAAAACGGATGTGACAGTAAGGCCAGCCTCGTGCGCCGCCGGCCCCCGGAAGACCTTTTTGCCGAATTGGGACAACTTCCGACAAGTACGCCAAACTCTTGATCCCCCCGAAATTAGTACTTCGGGATTAGACAATCGGACTCAACAAATTCTTAAAGATGCTGGGCACAGACGTATCGCGCTGGCACCGAAAATTCCTTCGGATATGGTTGATTCCCACCTACAGCATTTGTGGGCTGCCTACAGCAGTCTACAACGCAGGATGGCACAAACAAAAGCACAACAGAAAACTGCGCTCTAAACTATCCCGCCTCAAACGATGAAATTGAGTGGTACCTCCACACAGCTTGCCCAAGATCAGTGGCATAAAATTTGTTATCAAATGAAGGGAAACCCAGGAATGAAACGCACTTGGTACCTCCTAAGGCATCTAGTAGACCCCACTCGTGCCGACGACCGAGCAGACCCATCAGCTTACATTGGTCACACAAAATTTCCCGGGCACCAATGAAGAACTACTAGACAAAGTTTTCTCTCTATATGTCCTCACTGGTGACCCCCAACAGCTCCCACTATATAAAGTACCACCCAATACTGATCTTGATGCCGATATTACAGAAGTAGAGGTACGCAGCGCCCTTCTTGATTTCCGCCCCGGGTCAGCGCCGGGGTAGGATGAAATAACCAACAAAATGCTCCGTAATCTGGCTGACTCCTCCTATATCGGCTCTTACAGATTATTTTCAACCGCTTTTGCAAGCACGGTTTGGTCCCCCAGTCATGGAGGCACGCCCAGATCACCCTCATTCCGAAGCCAGGGAAGCCTCTTACCATCGATCACCTCAGACCCATCTCACTCACCTCATGCATAGGAAAAGTCATGGAACACATCATCCTGTCTCGCCTCATGCTCAACCTTACATCTACTGATGCTCTTCCGCATTCAATGATTGGCTTTAGGCCCGGATTATCCACGCAAGATGTCCTGCTACAATTATCTCGAGACGTAATAACACCTACTACCAAGCGCGACACAGCAGCAATATTGGCTCTAGATCTCATGAAAGCCTTCGATCGGGTCTCGCACGCTGCCATCATGTGTGGCTTAGAATCGATGGCCCCTGCGGAACGCATTTACAATTACGTGCGTGCGTTCCTAACTGCGCGCAAGGCGTTTCTTCAAGTAGATCTCAAATCAAAAATTCTCACTCTTCCTTCCATTGGTACCCCGAAAGGGGCAGTATTATCACCCTTCCTTTTTCATTTGTCTATTCTTAATATTCCCAAACGCCTAGAAGTAATACCCAACCTTCACTACAGTCTGTATGCGGAAGATATACCGCTATGGGTAACAGGCGGTAGTGGCGCACTAATTGAGGACACCTTGCAGCAAGGAGCCCAAGCAGTTGCCGAAGAAGCTCTCCTGGCAGGCCTTGCGTGTTCACCCGCCAAATCCGAACTGCTCCTTCTACCATCTAAATTTGGATCGCGAATCCCCCCAAACCTCGCACTTCTCATAGATGGTCACCTGATCCCAGAGGTGCCTGCCCTTAAAGTTCTAGGGCTGGTAATACATCGCAACCGAGGCAACACGCAATACATCTCAGAATTACGTTCCCGTGTAAATACAACAATTGGATTCATTATATGAATTTCTGGTTGAAATCATGGACTCAAAGAACAGCACATGCTACGACTCGTACAGACGTTTGTCATCAGCCGGATTACTTATTTCCTCCCCTACCGTCGAGTAATCAATATGGAACGCGCCAAAATTGATAATCTAATTAGGAAGGCATACAGGGCAGCCCTACAAATTCGCCAGAATGCATCCACTGCCAGACTTGAACGCCTAGGGATCCACAATACGCCTCAGGAGCTGATTGAAGCCTATCGTACCAACCAACTCCACCGATTTTCCACTACCTCCGCTGGTGAGCACATTCTAAAACGTTTGGGTATCCGCGCACCAGATATCTCCGACCCGAAGGTCCCCACCCCAAGAACCAGCCATGCCTGTCTCCGCGTTCGTCCCCTCCCACGGAACATACACCCCGAGTACCACAGGGCTCGCAGGGAGGAGCGACCGCGAGCACTATCTAAGAAATTGCCCATCCACCCAGACATCATGTATGTTGACGCGGCAGAATACCGCCATCACGATGGCTATGCCCTCGCGGCAATCAACAGCCCGGATAATGCTCCTGTTACCTCTTTCACCGTTCGTACCACTTCCCCAGCGGCGGCGGAGGAGGCTGCAATAAGCACTTGCGTTAACAACCCTGGCCTACTCCCACATTTTTAATCACACATTCAAAACACGGCCATTCAAAACTTCGCCCGTGGGTCAATTTCCCTCGTGGCATCCAAAATCTTGTTCAAAAATCCCCGCACTCCGGTCGAACATCATTTGGACCCAGGCGCGCACTGGTCTGGGGAGGGAACCAGACGGCCCATAATGTGGCACGAGGGCTTACTATCCATTGCCGTGGCTAGCATCACCCCCTACCATGGTGCCCGATCCGCGAGGGGCCGACTAGTCACCTATCACGACATCATCATGCATTACCGCCTCGCCCACCGCCAATATGCCCCCGCTCATCCATGGCTCACCAACTATCAGGAGCGCCTATGGCGACTCCTGCAAACTAATACCCTCACTTGCCGGGCAGTCCTCCATCGCATGTACCCCGATCAGTATCCCTCACCGAATTGCCTCTATGTGGCGCCCCCGCCACACTTGTCAACTCTATGTGGGCATGCCCCCCAAAATCCCTTCCCGCATGGAAATAGTGGGAGCGGGCGCTGGGCAGCTCGGACCTGGACTTTCAAACACACCTGGTCACAAGATCTGCCACCGTCACCGCCAGACTTCAACCGGCGGCCACCAAGCACCGCTAAACCACAGGACTGAATAAAATTGTCTCTCTCTCTCTCTCTCTCTCTCTCTCTCTCTCTCTCTCTCTCTCTCTCTCTCTCTCTCTCTCTCTTCCACGTGGAAGCTTCCCGCCACCACAACGGACATGTCGTCAGTGAAGGTATAAAACCTATAGCTTGGCGTGCACTTCCCAGCCCCCTTCGTCTGTCGTCTTTCCGCACGTGCACGCATAAAACGGCAACGCTTATGTGCGCCTGCTTAAACTTGGCAAAAAGAGGGTCACCGGAGGTGAAAAGGAACACCGGAGCGGCGCCGAGTAAACCGGGTTCCCCGAAATGAAAACTCTGTGGTTAGACTTATGCTGCTTCGCTGTAACCACCGTAGCAGTGAAACAGAACAGAAAAAGGAGGAGAAGGAGAAACTCCAAACAAACCCAAGAATGTAACGTCGAAGAGAAAGTGCACTGTGCAAGTAAGATATACATATGGAAGTGTTCTTGCCTGGAGTGAACGGACGCTGATATTTGTGAGGAAATCCGTATAGGGATTCTGAGGATTTTCACGAAAGGTAGAATTATTTGTGCAGTGGGATATTGTGCAGCAGTAAATTATGGGTACACTCAGTTGTTTGACCACCAAAAAATTATTTATTCAACAAGGAGATTGAGTTATATGCTTTGAACGCGACGCTTCCGATGGCTAGGTGAACGAAGAATACGGCGGTCCCGTGTGCAACCCTCTGCAGGCGTACAAAACAATCTCATTGGAGGGGATTTTGATATTTATTTATTTATTTATTTATTTATTTATTTAGGTACCCTCAGGGCCAGAGGCATTAGAGAGGGGAGTGGGTTACAATAGTTAGAAACATATTACAAAACAGAGAAGATAAATAATAAACAGAAACAAAACTAGCAAAATGCAATGTCCTTCAATGCTTCTTATTACACAATGTTAGCTAACGCAGTGTTAAAAAGTTGGTGGTCCGAAATTGTTGCGGTGAGTGAGGGTAGGTGGTTCGATTCTTGTGATGTACGCGGTATGAATGACTGGGAAAAGGAGTTAGTTCTGCAGGACTGCAAGCCGACTTTATGGACATGATTAATGCGAGCTGAAATGTACCGAGGAGGCAGAATGAGTTCGTCGCGTAGCTGGATGTGATAAAAAAGCTTATGAAAAAGACAAAGGCGAAGGATTTTTCTACGAGATCATAAGGAAGGTAATCCGAGGCTCGATTTAATAGTGGTTATACTAGCAGTCCGGTTGCAGTTAGAAAGTATAAAACGAACAGAGTTATTTTGAACCATTTCAAGTGAGTGTGTTGGATTTTCTTGGTGAGGATCCCAAAGTGATGCAGCATATTCCAGTTTGGAACGGGTAAGCGTTTTGTAAAGAGTCAGTTTTAATGTTGAAGGAGCCTCTGAGTAAATTTCAACGTACGTAGCCGAGCATGCGATTAGCGTTATTAAATACATACGCAGTAGGCACGGACCAAGTGAGGTCGCTAGTAATATGTATTCCGAGATATCTGTAAGTGCTGACAGATTCCAATGAAGCATCGTTCAGATAGTAAGTGGGCAATAAACTGTTAGTTCTAGATACGCGAAGAACCTTGCATTTGCTAGCGTTAAGTTGCATCACCCATGTTTTGCACCACACAGAAATAGCGTTAACATCGGATGAAGGGTTAATAGGTCATTGTCATTAGATATTTCACGAAAGAGGACGCAATCATCGGCAAACAAGTGAATGTGAGATGTAATGGATAAAGGTAAGTCGTCAATGTAAATAACAAATAGCAGGGGAGCCAGGACAGATCCTATGGGAAGGGAGCGAAATATGTCTCTCTCTTAGCATAGCACGCGCACCGCGGTAATGCGTGACGCACGGCTGAAGAGCAACGTCACGGAAGCAATGACAAACTTCGGCCGCAGTTTACTTCGAAATCGGTAGGCCGCGCCTCATCAGCTATCCCGAAGAGTAGGCAGCTTAGTCCACCGATTCCGCGAGCAGGAACAAAACCAAGCTCCCCTACGCCTTGCCGATGCAGCAGTCCGGCAGATCAACAGGATTTATTGAACCGTATGTTGTAGCACACGAATATACAGCAGCCCCACCTTACAGAACTTAAGGAAACTTGTTGAGCTATTTGGATCATTGTTTCACTGGAGAGACGAAAAGGGCGCTAAACAGACGTAGACGGCCTAGACCACGTGGCCTAGACGCTAAACTGACACTGAAGGCCTGCATATGTCTCGCTGGTCTCCTTCGTCAACGTACGGCTAGCGCCGGTTTCTCATTTCCACCTTACAGCCTCGATGGTTAACCATAAATTAGTACGGAGTATGCGGGCGCATATTTTATCGGGGTGATAGCCGTTGTTGTAAATCTTTGAAAATACCACGCCCTTAAGAATTTGATTGTGCGGACATGTAACTGCTCCCTAAATTATTATGTGGTCGTTGCTTAGGGCATGCACAGCAAATGCAGCTTTGGCGGCACTTGCTGGCGTGGCTAAAGCAGGTCGAGTACGGAGAATCATCTCGTGCCAGACAAACAAAAAGCCACAGCTTGGACTAGTGGGGCAACGCTGGAGGAACAGCACAGCTGGCGACCCCTCTCCCTTCGTCGGAGAGCCAGCTGTTGCACCTCACATGGATTTCCGAACTTGCCGCTGAAAGGACTTCATGGCTGACAGTACCGAAACTTTTTGGCCCGAGGCTTTCACATTTCTGCCAAAGTGGGCCGCGTTTGTACACGCTAGAATCCGCGCCAACTGGCTTCGCGAACTCGGCGTCTGTACCGCGAACTCGGCGTCTGTGATCCCCACTTGAGGCGCGAACGCCCGTGAACTGGCGAGTAGAACATCGCGCTGACAGATCAGCGCCCTAGAACGCAATGGCATAGATACCGGTTTCATAACGCGAATAGCCCAGGTGAGATTATGACCACGGGAAGCGTTTTTTCTCCTGGTTCGTCTCTTGTTGTTTCATGGTCTGGGGGTCCTTTACTTGTTGTCTCTTGTGCCTATTTTTTTTGGTGGGGTGGGGGGGTAGCTGTTTTTGTTCTTTCATTCATTTATTTAAACCCTCCCTCAAATCTATTTCCGCATTGCCTTCGCGTCTCGTAATCAGGCGGCCTCGGCAGGCGAGGTGGAATGGTTTTTGTACGCTATGGGCGCCTAATCCATTGTTACGTTTATATATGTTTCCCCGCATCAAAATTAACCCATTTGGCTGTAATACTGATGAAAATTCAATCTGGCCTGTTATCGTTGTAGGTTTTCCGCACAGCGTATAAACACAACTTTTTTTCCCAATCGGATGCACATATCATTGTTCCCCACCACTGCTACCCTGTAGTACTCAGGCCTACGGGATGGACGGTGGTTAGGTTGCCGGCTTCATGGCGTGAAGGTCCCGGGATCGATTCACGGGACCACCCTAACCCCATTTTTTCTTCTTGATAAGCGCACTCCCAGCATTTGCTCGTGGCTCCTGGCCACCCGCCTCTTGTTCTCACAGTTCTTGGCCTGGTATTTTCTCTTTCCCGCTTTCACGATTATGATAGTTTCCTGGTAAGGCTCCACAGCGCAAATAAAAGCTTAAACAGATGTTCTAATAAAACTGCCCGAGCTGAGTGGGTAATAATCGTTGCCTTATTTTGGCAAAGTATCGCTGAGATATTTCCTTCCCTATAAAAAGTGGACTGGGAGTTCAAAGAGCCAGATTTGTTTTATTTTAGCCCTAGTTGCCACGTCCGCCACTGTAGGTAGGTGTATTAGTAGACGCCGATAGAAGGGATTCCCTGGTAAAAGATTACATCAATTCAATTCAATTTATTGTTCTTTGTGGCGCTACAATACATACGCAAGAACTGTTTGGACCCTTGGCGAGCAGCTAGTAAAGGGTCCAATAAAATTTAATTGCAGACAACACATGTCAGTACACTATTGTCGACAGTAACCTTAATAACGGTAAAAGGCACGCTAAAACCTATCCTTAGAGCACAGATTTCTTGAATCAATACAATCCTTGAATCAATGATTTAATCAATATAATACAATCAACACAATCTGGTCGCGGCGCAAAATTTGAAAAAGTGAGAGGTTAGCGAATTAAAAAAATGGGTTAGTGCACGCCCTAATACAATACCATTTATATTTCTTTTTCGATCGTCCACACTATCGCAATTTACGAAAATTTCCCCCATAAGCAGGTTTGTATCCAATCGCAATATCTTATGATGAACCCGGTTTTTAAAGTACGCGCTTGTCGTTACTCAGAAGAGTTTTCTTTTAGTACAACATGAAGCTATAGTTGTATGCTCGAGCTGCTTGTGTAATTGCAAACATTTAATAGATCAATTAACCACAAAAAAGTTCGCTGAGTTAACGCACCCTTTTTCCGCATTGGTGTATGTCAGGCATTAACGTTACGTTGTAACAACTAACCTTGTACCACGATGCTATCGCACTGATATTTATAAATGCCTGCCTTAACTGTCCTGTGACTCTGTTCTCAACCACAAGACATTTATATGGTAAAAATATGTTCATACCTAAAGCAACACCAATAAGCCAATTAGGGTCACCTTTGGAGAAAAGGCACGGCACTTCTAGCGGCCATTTCCAGACAAAATATATAAGTGGAGCTCGCCCCCTTCTCGTTTGGAAAGAACCTTTCTCCCCGAATGGACAGCAATCCGGAGTTTCCTATGAAGTGAGGTGGAATATCAGGCTCTTTCTTTCTGATTGGTCTACCCGGGGTCGGCTTCGATGTGCACTTCCATTTCGTGACCCATAACTGATGTAGCACGTTGCTGGTATGGCTTAGTGTCACACTCAAGTACACACTAAAACGTAGGAAGTATACTCCCAATGTTTAAATGTTCAAAACCCATTCTTCTGGGGCTATGGTATTTAACCTTTTGCGGTCATAATCAAGCTGTGTGCCCGCACCAAACAACGTTTTCCGCATGCTTTATGAATACAGTGTGTCATGCACCAATATTTCGGTCTTTAGTATGGCTGCCGCGGCTCACCGAAAACGTAATCCGCTATTACCGACTATTTGCATCCCTCCTTTTCTTGTAATTACGATTACCAATTACCTCTGGTGGAATATGCAGCAAGTTGCTAATGGGCTTGTCGGCTTCCATGTTCTTGGGAGGTTTGTAAACTCTGAAACAAATTTTAAGCACTGAATCAAGCCATGAATGGGTAGCTAAAATGACATACAAGACTGCTGGCTGTTGCTGATCTACCTTGTGCGTGTGCTGAAGGTAACGGTATTTGAGAAACTTGCAGCCCGTCGGTATATCCTTTTACGTTTTCACACTGTTCTTTTTATATTGTTAGAAAGAATTAGAAGGCTGCTAAGTATTGCATTGGCGCTTTTAATCAAACAAGCGCACCTACTGTATTTTCCTTTCACTAGCGATGAATATACGGGTCAGTTAGTCTAAACACAAATGCCGGAAAACTATTTAACGCTTCACGATTGCGCCACTGGAGTCTCCCAGTACTTAGCGCCGTAAACCTGTGGTACAGATTGCGAGGAGGCGGTGCATTCTGTAGTAAATATGCTTATTCTGAAAATTACACCCAACGTTGGTACGGAATGTTGACATGACCCCTGTTAAGACAATACCATTGAAACAAATCTCTCCTATTTCAAGGAATTCACAAACAGTAACAACACACTGATTATAAATAAAGAGCATAAAACACAAATAAAAGATGCGAAAATGCACTGAGCATAATAAGTGGCCCTCGTGAAACTTTTAATGATACGTGTTGTTTCCCGACGACGTGTTCAAGCTCCTGATAAAGCCACGCACCGAGAGAGTACTAATAATAAATAATATATATATTCTGCATTTGGTCCCGAAGAAAAAGAGGTGAAGCTGGGGACCGGACTTTGGGCATAATGAGCGACGCCTCTGCTTCGCAAGAAATCTAATTTTTTGTCTACGTCATACAAAAGACACTGCAAACTGAAACTGTAAATAAAGACGTTTCACAACTGGCCATTTTCATTCCAAAAACTTGCTTTGCTGTTTCTATGCTTTTGCCAGCGTGTGCTGTTCTTTTTTTAGTTCCTCAAGAGTGTTTGTGACGCTGGCCAGAATGCGGAAAGACACTGAAAACGACAGATATGCAGGTAAATCACTGGGTACACGTTGAAAACATTACGTTTTGTTTGTAGGGTTCTATTCGAATGAAGAAGGCAAAAGTCATCCTTTCTGAACTATCACAGGGACGGTGGCGGATGTATGAGCGTACAGTAATTTTGGCCTGAACGTCACCTAGAAAGCTTCCAGCTTCTAATGAGTCAGGACGGATATCATCCTTTTGAAATTAATGCTGTTTAAAACAAAATTTTGAAGTGTACATTTTGGTTTGAAAATGATGCAATCTATACGAACCCCACACCATATCTCCCCGCTATACCGAAGTAAATGAGTCACTAACGCTATCATGCACTACCAGAAGCGGGCGGACGTGAGCTGTTTCAATGCTTTGATGGAAAATTGTTCATCAAGAACATTTACTATACTTGAGATATCGCTGAGTTCCAGAGAGATGCATATGGGCTGTCATGTTTTCGAAATACTGCTGACACTAATTTATAGTGATGGCCCACACTAGGCCACTGTACACGTGGCTCGCACGCGGACCACATGAACGATTTTGATTACCCGTGGCTGGGGTCTGATATATCAAGTGTTGTTTGGATAGTGATCGCAGGGGTGTAAGGATCTAGCCAGTACGCAAAGGGAACATCGTTCATGCATAAAAAAATACCTGATGTGTCTTCAAAAATATTTGTCAAGAAAACTTGAGGTTCTCCCCCGCTTTCTACGTAGACAGCAGCTTTTTGCATGTAACTACTTTCTCATTTCAAAATAATGAAACTGGAGTTTTTGCGGAAAATCAGTGTTTCACGCTCAATATTTTGGAACATTAATTTTGTTTCTGCCCGTACGTCTCCTAATCATAAGACACCTTTCAATCAGCCAAGGGTATCTTGGCATCTGCCCCAATTATTTTTCCTGATGATAGAAAATGCAATATTTTTTGTGCGCGAGATTTGCAGCTCTTGCACTTCCGTTTTATAACAGAAAAGAAAACATGGCATTCTTCCGTGATTTGCTTTAAATGCACTGAAAAATTTAAACAGACCCTTCGTCAAAACGCTTATCTGGCCTCTGATGCACAAAGATAGGACACAGATGTGTCTTTTGACCTGAGCTAAATGCTTTTAAAAATGTACAGCACACATGCTGGTAAGGTAAATGGCATTACATGTAAGGCTACTTGATTACTATTTTAGTGAATGCGAAAATAGCCGTACTGAAAACATTACCAGCTTTTGCAATGACGTTCGTTACGATTTTCTCGCTTACTGCTCACTTCTGTGGCCTACCTTGGGTTTAATTCGAGCCGACGAACATTTTTTTTCTTCGAGGTGTTCGGCTGGCTTTGAATTTCGAACTTTATACGCAGACACATTGCCAGATAGGTATCGTACTTACAGAGCATTTGATAATTTGTTTCTTTTTTTTCCAGCTGATAACCCCTTGCGTTATTGAAGAAATGTGGAAAATGTGGGTACGTGCAAATAATACACCTGCACGTTTTGATTGTAGTGAGTTAGGTGACTATTCGTGATTTTGAAGGTCGTGGAGTGTTCTGTAATGTGCACCGCCAAAGGTGTGATTGTGGTTAGTCTAAACATCCGAGCCAGACATATACGATAGGAAAATTTAAAATGCCACTTGTAATGCCCTTTGAAGTATTCCCACGTTTTTTATTCCGCAGAAATATTATCAAAACTTTCGTCAGAACAGTTACAACTTAATCAAAGTTATGCGCAGTGCAGTGCATAGTAATCACGACAAAACTTATGCAGGACACGTAATACAGAAACGGTTGGGCAGCAAGACAGCGAGACGAGAAAAAAAGAGAAAAGAGAAGTAGAAGAGAAGTTAAAAAAATACAAACAAATACCACCAGTACAATGTTCTCAAAAGAAATTGACATCTTTGTCATCACAGAAATAAAATACAAACAAGAATCACCAGTATAATGTAGTTAAAAAAGTTACACTTTTGTCACCACATAGCGCCAGGAAAAACGCGGGAGAAATAGGATTACAAAAAATACCTAGAAAGAAATACAATCAAAGACGAAGTATACATCGCTGCTGAAGGTAAAATTCCAGTAGGTTTAATTGGGGTCCAGGATTTACGTTTTGATCAATAAGATAATTTAACAAGGTTGGTAATCTATGGCGTAGCATTTTTACTCCATAATTAGTTCTTGATTGGGGTATTTTCCAGAAATCAGGAGATCGTGTGTTGTAGCAAGTATTATGACGCTCCGGAGAAGCTATATTACAAATATAGTTTAGTATATTTTTTGTTCCCTGTTGTACAGTAATGCCAAACAATAAGAAAATAATTGTACAATTTTTAATACCCTGAGCTCACTGAAAAGTTGTTCTGTAGGAAAATCGTACGGCTTATTGCAAATTATTCGAATTGCTTTTTTTTTAAGTAGGAAGAGACAATTTAAGTTTGTTGGTGATGTTGTACCCCAAACAAGGTTTCAGTAACTTAGTGAACTGAAAAATAAGGCATTGTAAATCAGTAATTTGATTTTGCGAGGGAGGTACCAAAGTCGAAAAAGTGTACCTACGATCTGGGAAAGTTTGGCAGCAAGACAGTGTACGTGATGACTCCAGGTCATATGTTCATCAAACCAAACGCCTAATGTTTTCATTGAGCTCACGACTTCAATTTTTTAGGAGGCCAAAGTTACATCTGCTTCAATTGTGACGTTTTTGTTTATTGCATGAAATAGTACTGCTTTAGTTTTGCCTGTGTTTATTTTATTTATTTTATTGCAACACTCAAGTAAACAGGACTGACATTTGATTCGCCTACTCTAGGGCTATGGAAACTTTAATACTCGTGGCGACAGTTAGTGGGCGCTGAAATACAAAAGCCGTTGCCCTTCCAAAATACTCCTTCAGAATTCAGCGCTGCCATACTACTGTAGGTAGTACACGTGGACCGGATGCAGCTCCCTAGATTTTATTTGCAGAGTGGGCACGGCCAGAACTTCGAGGAGCAGCGGACACGAGCGACAACCCAGCTGCTCAGTCAAGTTCCATCTCGCTGAGGCGCGTTGCCCAAACTGACGCTCCCCTCATAGCACTGCTGATGATGATGGCGCAGAGGAATACGATGCCGATGGTCGCTACAGAGCTACCTTCGCTAGCGCGCAGCCCGTTAAGATTAGGATGCATAACGTATGTTGCGAGAGAGTAATAAACACTATGTACAGGTACGTACGGCACAGGTGATCAGTAAGGTTCATCCGCGGTCAATGTCCTTAAACTGCCCTAGTTGGTCTAGAGAAGGCGTCCAATGAGTGCATTCCCCTCGGGGGCCTTGCCTGAGAGTGGCGCAGTGGTCGCATACGAAAATGAGCATGCATCGTGGCGGAGCTTCTAGCAGCGCCCAATGACGAAAGTTCTGTCCCTCAAAGCTCGATAGCACTCTCCTGGCTACATAGGGGTCCAGACCATCGGGTGCAGACAACCGGGTGCTCGTCTACGGATGAGCGACGGATTGGCCATTGACCGTCGTGGTAGCTTGAAGAGACGTTGCTTATACTGTGCGATGGCACATGAAGCGCCTAGAAATATCGTGAGGGGCCTGTGAACTCGAACGCGTTGCTATTGATGGAGGCGGGCAAAAAGTGGTCTCCGCTGTACTTTTGACTCCCACGCTGTCATGAAAAGAGCGAGTTGCTGGGGAGCAACAAGTCGGCCGGAAGGCGCATGACGCTTCTATGGTCTAATGCGGCGTTGACGGCTCGGAGCAGAAGGAACAGGTGACAGTGCACGAGGTAAAGGGTTCGAAGGACGACTGCGGTCTCCTAGATTCTGACTCGTGCGACGCGCGAACATTTTGGGCACAGGCAGTTCAGGGATGCTGATCTTCGCTCGTTCAGAAGCTACCAGCCCGCATGTGTCCTGGTTGTCCAGCCGGTGGCTCCCAGGCACGGCAGTTGTGTCCATAGTTTTCTTTCAGCTGAGGATGTCCTGCTCGAAAAAGCCGCGCTGATCTTGTGTCCCCACCAAAATTGGAGACACTGTCATGATGCAGATGGTTTCTGCGGCGCTGTGTATATACTGCACTGCCTGCCATGGAGGCTGGCATTGAGGCGGCAGTGTTGCGGTGGACAGGTCGTGGGGTAATGTCGGGAAATGGATGGCCGTGGGTGTAGGTGGAGGTGGTGCTGTCAGCCGGGGAGGAAGCGAGGTCGCAGCCTCAGTATTGCTTTGCTCACCGGTGCCTGCGCATGGCGTGGCAGAAGTGGGCGAGGCCCGCGAGATGTCGTCGGGTTCACGTCCGGTCGGTGAACGTGCGGCTGCCGCACGGGAGATGGAGACCAGAGTGTCAGCGTCGGAACTTTCGGGTCACCGCATTGTTGGAAGCAAACTCAGTTGGCGTCGATGCAGCTTTCTAAATTTTAAGGAAGGGCGGGCCCGGCCTTACTTTGAAGCAGCGGCGCAGACGAGGGACCGCCCAGCTTCTGAGTCGTGTTCGATTTGTGTCGCGTGGAACTGGTTACACGCGAGGTCGCTACCGCTAAGGGTGATATAGGGTAGGATAAGTTTGGGATGAAAGAGTAGGATATAGTTTGGGATGATAGTGGACTTAATAGTGGATGAAGTGCACGGCACTGCACTATTATTATGTACACGTTTGCCTCAGCTGCACTTGTAAGCCTTTGGTGCCACATTTGGTGGTGTTCTACTGAACGATATAAAGGGCTCAATTAGTGGTGAGTGTTCCCGTTGGAAGCCAATCTCTGGGTCAGCGACAATTTCGCGATGCTGTATAGCCACTGAATGCGCACGAGAATATTGAATGTCGCGAATTTTAGACACAGCTGCAATCTGAAAATTTTCGGTGTTCCTTCAGGAAAAGCGCGTATTTTTCCAGTTTTACAAGGGCACAAGGTCACCAGATTGTAATTCTCAAGCGAGGAAGCCCTCGTACGCAGATTTAATCGTTTTAGCATTAAAGTGTAAGTGATGTGTTTCGCATGCACGTTTTCACATATTTCAATTGTATTTATGCAGGGTGATCACCCCATGTACAGCTTCGAGACAAAGAAAGAAATCGAAAAAGGAATGGTAGGTGTCAGCAAGTTTGATTTATTTTTGTGTGTGTTCCCGTATATGGCTCTATCTTCACACCTTCCAAATCACAAAAGTTTATACATTTGGTCCGGTACACAGTATCCGAATATTTTTGCCGCGGAAATAAAATTTTCACTCCTTATCTTATTATCTCACCAATCTTTTTTCCGGACAAGCGGTTATTCGCGACTGACAAAATCATGTCATTTTCCGCAAAGTTGATCGTTTACTGCGAATAATTCCACCTACTAGAATCAAGGGAAAAGGACGCACTTTTCGCAAACGCAAACAAGGTCCTTTCTGATAAAGCATCCTTATAAGTATCCTGGGATACCAGGCGGTGTTTAAAAATAAGAGTGCTACAAGATACCTTGGGAAACCTTGTATTCACCCAAGCAATTGTGCTCGTTTTGTTTTGAAGACGTTTTTTCGTTTTTATTAGTGCCTTTGAAGGGAATACATTACAAACCGGTAGATATGTAAATCCATGGTATAAAAACTATACACCAAGCTATGAACTTCTTTTCTTTTCAGGTATGCGCAGCAAACGCATCTGATAGCGCCATAGTTGCCTGGCTTGTCACCGACATGGCACTTCGCATCACCGGTAATCCTTTGCAGTGACAGTTGATGTGTATATATTTCAGCCCCGTTCAGTGCTGTGTTTCTGAACACTTCAGGAATTTCCGCACTCAAATAATTGGGGAGTAGTTAAAGAAAAAAAGAACTTGAAAAATAACTGACGTGATTACAATTAAAGGCGAAGCTTTGTATGCCTAACTCGTGGATTCCGGCACACGGCAAACGCACTGTAGAAAAGGCAAACATTACACAAGCTCAACAAGGAAAAAAATGCTTTCCGTTGTTCGCGTATATGGGTTTCCTAGTCAGTACAGCCAGCCCGTCACCTGAGCTTGCTTATGGGGGTAGATCACAGCGTAAACGTACCAAAAGCATACAAAACCACCCCAACTGAAATAAATAACAGACAAAACGGACCTGCAATGGTTGAAAACCATGGTGTAGAAAAATATTCAACAGAAATAGCCGAAAACGACCTAAACGAGGGAAAACCCGCAAGATCGTACAAGAAGCAGTAGCTGAAACTTACCAAAAGGCCACAAAGTACCCAAAATCCCATTAATAATGCATAAAGATGTCATAAATAGATTATATGCCGTGATAACAACTGCTAATATTGAAATGTGACAAACCCCTGAAAAAGAAAAAAAAAATGAGTTAAGTGGATTTAAACCCAGGTTGTTATGCATGCTTCGCAGGAGCGGAACTACTGCACTACGAGGCAGAGCGGTTCTGAGCCGTTAAATTGAGTGCCACATGCACGTGGACATAGCCTCCAACATGCCCCTAGATGGCGCCGTGCGTCGCTTGGCTGTGCTGACTAGGAAACGCCTATACACTTCCCCACGCGCTGGAGCTACTCAGTTTGCGAGGCGCGACGCCGAGGCGCGTCCCGGCCGTAATTGTCTGCTTCGGCGGCGGTTCGTTTGGCGCAGCTTCGCGCCCGTTGCGGGCCTACTACTCGCGGCTCGATTAACTGGTTCGACACCACCTCCAGGGTAACCTGTACCCGACAGAATGAAGCTGTCGTGCGGCAAACATACTTCAATGATTGGTTTGCAGGGCACTTCGTGCAGGGCCCTTCCGCACTTGGTGCCACGAATGGCACTACGTTCCGTAAATTGGCGAATGTGAATTCCGTTGTGTGCTACATGTATTACAAATGCCGACAAAAGCCAACTACTTCTGAAAAATAGGGATTGTAAATGCGCCCTCTACCTTCTCGCCACTTCCAAACTATACTTACTGGCCTAAACTCGGTACGAATGCTAACCAGTCACCTGACATGCCGAATTCTTTCAGTATCTCTGCTCGTATCACGCTGCGGTGTTGTAGCGCGATAACCTTGTTTTCTTCGCTTTTGTGACTGCACACGACAGTATACGCATTGCTCTATGCGCACTGCATACCACGCTACTGTATAGTACACTGCGCTGCTGAGAACTACATCCAAGTAGTCGAAAGCAGGTTGCCCCTTGCTGTATTACGCACGTAAAACGCGGAGTGCTGCTTGAAAAATGATGATTGGGGCTATGGGCTTTTCAAGGCAACACTGAGTTTCAAATTACCTTAATTATTTGAATTCCATAAACAGCTGCTGCTTTCATAAGTTCAGACTAGTTGTGGGTAGTTCGAAACAACAAGCCAGGAGCACGAGCTTCGAAAACGTTTCAGTATCACGGCGCCACATAGTACCAATATGCTCCACGCTTTTTTGACACATCACTTGCCCCCTCCATCTTCAACTTCTGAATACTTGCGACCCCTGAACCGGTTTTTCAGCTGTTAATTACGACACACACATACGACATGCACGGAGCAGACTTCCGTCGATGCCACCATTAATTAGATAGTGTCAGGCATGGATTTACGCACATGTTACAAATTTAATTTAAATTAGATTATTGTCAATTAATTTCATTTTAGAAAATCCGCAAGCACTTCTTAAGACGCCATATTGCTCATTATCCGGCTTGGCCCTTTATTCTATACCAACCTTATTTTCACAATCCAAGTCATCCGAGCACGTTGCTCAGCAATGCATTGGCGGTATGCGCTGGCGGCATCGACAAGATCACACGACCGAACAGTGACAGTGAACGTCAGGCCATCAGTTAGGACGCGAGTTAAAGCAAAGATAGCGTTCGAAATTCCTGGCTCCCCTAATACGCTTTCAGCGCGTTTCCATATTCATGTGTGATAATGTGTGAAAATGTATGCATCATTGCTGCACGCCTACGGAGACTGCGGACGTAAACGTTGTGTGTAGAAGAAACATAAATCGTTAAGCACGCGGCAGGAGAGCGGTCGAGCAAAAAAAGAGCGATTTTCGCGTTCGTTTTTTTGCCGTAAGCCGCAAGAAGGCTTGAGCGCATGTTGTACTGTGCAATATTACTCTCGCGCCTTGCTTATTTCGTTCTTTCAAAAATCGTAGTCGTATATTCATCTTAGATCTGCTAGGTTAGATGGATATTTCTCAGCTCGCCGTGATTATTCCTCACTAAACGCGCCCCGATAGAGAGTAAGCGGCCGTCCCATATCTGGCGGTTTGCGATTAGCGCGCCGCTCATTGCGGCCGAGCACCGTGATTTAGATTCCGCACACGTCTCGTCATAGCGCGCAAAGTTTGACATGTTAGAAGGCAGACATCGCGACGAAAGAAAACAAGCGGCTGGGGAAAGGGAACGAGGAGGAGCAATGTACAACCGTGAGCTGAAGTAAACGGACCACGGGAGCGGTGGCCAAAACTAATCGCTGCGACGTCTGGTTGCGCAGCGCCTGATGTCGAGACCGCGCACAGCGCAGGCGCGGCCTAGCAGTACAGTACACATCCCGCTATTGCTCGCTTCAATGCGACTGCTTCTTGCTTCGATTAATCACACCGCGCAGTTAGAGGAACTTTGCGGGCACCTCCCTATTATGAAAACGATGCGACTCACCTGATATGCGGCAATGGTCACAGTAAACTTTTTACACTCTTTTAGCCATGAAGGGTGTAGCATAAGTGGAAAAAGGGTGTTGGAGGCTTTACACCCTTTTTCTTGAAATCTGAACCCCCTTTTCCTAGCTCTACACCCTTTTTGTGTGAAAAAAGGGTGTTGATCAACTTAAACACCCTTGGTTTTTTCTTAGGGTGTTCAAAAGGTGTGGAAAAGGTCGTCAGCTGTTCATTGAATAAGGCCACGTTTGGATGCATAATAGCACTGTAAAGAAGAAGACATCCCCTCATGTACTCCTCTATTCGCAAGAAATATCCAAAACGCCAAAAAAAATAATTGCCCGTATTCAATGATCGCTCGTTTCCAGTTCCGCACTACTCTCAAGAACGCGGTCTAGCGCGAGCAGTTTAGAGCCGTGAGCCTGCTCTCCTCACCCCACGTGGCCTCTTGCGCCTTTGTAAGGAGCCAACCAGTTTTCAACTTGAACGGCTTATTTTCGAGATGTCACAAGCTACGAACATCCCCCTCTGTATTCCCTCTTCTCACACTTGACCTAGCGTCTTCCTGATATAATAAAGGCTTTCTCCTCCCCCTCCATATGTGGTGCACCTCATGCCCCAAGTTTAGCTTTGGCACGTGAAAAACCGGATTGAACCTTCAAAATTAAAAAAAAACTCTAGTCGTGTGGCGAAAAGGGTGTTTACCGACTGCAACACGCTTGGCATTCTGAAGGTTGTTGAACGGTGGGAAATAGGTGTTCAGTTGCAAAAAAAAAAAAAGAACAGTGGGGCTGGGGGTCGACCTAGTGTCTTCCGGTTGTTGCGAACTTTTGTTATGTTTGCTAAGATTTGCAATGTTCTTGCTAAGCTAGGATGACCGCTGAGAGGTGAGGCCAAGATTAACCGGATTTTACAAGGCTGTTCCATTCCCCCTCCCAGCCCCCCTGGGATCCGAGGGGGAAACAAGCTAGGTCGGCCCCCAGCTATGCTGTTTCTCCAGATTGCCACGACTAATATGCGAGCTGAGGCAATTTTTTCCTTTTAGAATCCAAAAAAGACTAGTACCTTTGAAATGGTATAGGATGAGGTGCCATAAGCATACGCCCTTGTGCTCACACTCTAACAAGCTCGAAAGCTGACTTCACTGTTATAATACCCTATCTGCGGTGGTGCACCACTTACAAATGCCGCAGTTCTTTCTCTGTATTTTTTGCTAACACCACCGAAACTAGCTCAAGCTTAAGAGCTTCACTGGTAATAAATTATGCCAAATCATATTGCTTTAAACATCGTGAGGTACATAACACCCCGCTTGTAGAAAAGTTCAGTCCACCGTGTAAAAGGTAAAAAATGCCACCAAAGTTGGAGGTCTCTTCCCTTTTCCTGGTTAGCGTTGTATTACGCCTTTTTTTACACCCTTTTTCTTTACGCCTTTTCTTAGTTTCGAACACCCTAATTTGTAGCTTCACACCCTTTGGAAAAATTATGCAATATATAACCTCTTAGGAGTTGAGGGGCGGTGGAAAATGTAGTACAAAATTCTATAAGTTATAGAAACAAAAACTACCTCGAGTTACCTTTTTTCCTGGTTAGCGTCTTGTATTACCGCCTTTTTCTTACACCCTTTTTCTTTACGCCCTTTTCTTAGTTTCGAACACCCTAATTTGTAGCTTCACACCCTGTGGGAAAAAGGGTATAGAAATAAT